>CAMOHE010039809.1:48160-82370 GCA_946598075.1 Artocarpus hirsutus | reverse complement strand
GATAACGCATATAAGAGGATATCGCTACTCCTAAAGAGGAGCTATGGATTCCATATCTATGAATAACAGGTTTACGTCATCAAGAGTCATGCCTCCAACGCACCGGCATGGATACCACTATTGAGATGTGGGTGTCACCCTTTGGCACATCAAAAGACACAAGTCAAGACAACGGGCCCACTATTCATCTCAGGATTAAGATGCAATACAAATGATTGTCTAAAGTGAATCGATTTGCCAAGACAGAATTATTAATCCAAATCAATTCACTTTATGTCCCGATCCAACACATCGTCACCTATGACAACGTGCCAATGTTTCTATTCACAGAGTCCACCTCCGATGGTCAAGACAAACCATCTCCCAATAGGGATATAGACAACATAACAATCTTTACATGAATAAAGCGCCCAACTTTATTCCCTCGATTGCGGATCTTATGATTTAGACCGTCATCTTAAGAATCGTGTCTTCTGCATAATCTGTCCATCATATGCCCAATTCTTAAAGGTTTAGACCGACAATCTCAGACTATTGTTTGCTTATCATACATTCAACAAATATGAACGTAAAGAGGACAAGATTTGGTATATAAATGAATTCTTTATTGATAAAAATGTCTTCAAAAACTCATTACATTTTTACTTCTTAGAGCATACATGTCTGACAGCTGGCACACTTTAAAGTCAACAACAGCCTTGTCAAAGGTGCTCCTCGCATGCTGGCACATCAGCATTAGATCCTGGCATGCATCTTTCAATACATCTGCCGCCGGATCACCTATAGAATTTCATGCAAAAACCAAAAAATGGAAAGAGTCAAATCACAAGCATTAGCAACTCCGACACTTCATTACCACCTACTGACAGGAACAAAAACAAGCAGCAGACTAAAAACAGCAAGGATGTTTTTGAAGCGTGGTAGAGAAACAACTGTAGTTGAACTAAAGAAGTAAATTGCGTCTACTCTGAATTGAATCGAATCAGCTACAGAGTAGCAAGGACTTGCAGAAAATTGGCTAGATGGAATTTCAAATGATGAACGGATTTGCGTATGCTTTAAAAGGCTACTTACAGATGGTCCATAGTTATAATCTAGTAATGTCAGCAAACAATCAAACTACTTCTTTATAAGAACATCTATTCTTGAATTAACAGGTTGAGAAAGCTCGTATAAACTATAATCAAGCTGTTATTGCTTTAGGCATGATGCATCAAAAGATGTTTCACTCAATTACAAGACCGCACAAAGCTAGCTCTAATTTCCATTTTGATACTCAAGAATGACGGCAAATACACAAGAACTAGATATCAAATTGTGTGTAAGTGGAAAATGGGACCTAGTTAATGAATATCACACTACTGAAGTGTTTAAAATGGCAAATTGGTGGGGCACCATTCTTATATCTCAAAGGAAATATAACAAAATAACCTCCCAAGTGTTGAAATATCAAGAAGTAGTCTCTAAAACAACAATCATCGTGATCACTTGTGTATGTTGCGAAAGACAAATATTCTGTACCTGTTGTCTGGATTCTAACGTTAACTTTATTGTCTGAAGGATGAGGAATGCTGTATCCACTGAATGTAACCCTGGGACTGCAATGATATGTAAAAACACAACTAGTATAGGATGCTACTGGACACAAACTTCCTTGAAAAACAACATTTATTATTATTATTATTATTATTATTATTATTATGACTGGTGTCATAAGAAGTGAAGCTCTTTTATTAAACTAACTAATCACGAGGTCAACTACATCAAAAGAAGACGCAAGATTAAAGGCTCCTCCACGCTTCACGTACACAATAAATTAACTTAAGAAGTAATTGAAAAATTCAGTTCAACTTCTTGGCTAGTTGATACCACAAGCAATACGAAGGATCTACATTGCAAGTTACTTCTCGACGCATAGGAACTAAAAGCTTATCATGATACACGTGGCTTAGTTTTAGAAAATAAAATGGCGAGTGTCAAAATCATAAAATATATTATTTGTATCAGGTTGCAGGAAATTCAGTCCCCCAAATCCCTTCTAATTCTTTCTAAGGCTTAAACTAAAACGAACACGCTTTCAGGAATCTTTCTTCTGTGATTATCGGTCCTCAGTTTCAAGCTATACTCAAAACTCTCTCCATCTTAAGATAAAAAGTAGCATCACAATTACAATAAAATTTAAAGACGCTGATTAAGTGACTATGTATAAATAGGCAAATCCATGTAATACATTTAGTGAAGGAGGAGGTGGAGTTGCTCCTTCGTTGGCAAACAAAAGAAAGATGACTTTTTGATAAATAAGAAAAAGACAAAGGAGAGCGAGAAAGGAAAGAAAAAAAATAAAATAATGTTGTGTTCACATTAAAGTGGAGAAAAGAACGTGTTTTGAAAGCTTAAATGGAGGAGGAGCTCGCCTATAAATAGAACTCCCCTCCTTCCTCAATCATCCCATTCTTTGAGTTCCTTTTTTAGAGTCTCAAGGGAATGTAACGAGTACCTCGAATAATGGTGACATTCTATGTAGCGAGGCAACATCAATTGCTGAAGGCAGACAGAAGCTTACTGATGCATAGATCATGGATTCAGGACCAACATGGCATATGACTTCTCAAAGAGAATCATTTCACTAAAGAAGCAAGGAAAGAATTAGACTCAGGGGGAGGGAAGCTCTATTTATAGGCGAACTCCTCCTCCATTCACGCGTTCAAAACGCATGTTTTTCTCCACTCAAATGTAAACACAACTTTCATTTATTTTTTTCTTTCCTTTCTCCCTTTTACGCTTTTCTTTAGCCTCCTTTGTCTTTTTCTTATTTGTCAAAAAGCCATATTTCTTTTGTCTGCCAACAAAGGAGTAACTCCACCTGCTCCTCCACTACATTATCTTGTTGGGACAACAAAGACCAGAAATGAAAAAAGAAGATAAAATGGACACAAATATTTACCGAGGTTCACCCAAATTTAGCTACGTCCATGTGGCAAGTATATAAGAAACTCACTATTAAAATGTGAAAAAATTATCCTCTCTAGATCACAAGAAGAAAATAATAGAAATCCCTCTCTCAAGAAAGTAAGAGATATACCTCACAACTATCTTCCTTAGAATAAAGAGAAAACTACCAAAGACGTAATGAAAGAATTAGACTCTGAAGAAAAAACTCAGAGAATGGGATGATTGAGAAAGGAGGAGGGGAGCTCTATCTATAGGCAAACTCTTTCTCCATTTACGCATTCAAAACGCGTTCTTTTCTCCATTCCAATGTGAACACGACATTATTTTATTTTTTTCTTTCCTTTCTCCCTTTTCCTTTTTTCCATGCTATCTAGAGCAGCTAGATGTGAAAATTGCTTTTCTTCATGGCGATATTGTAGAAGAGATTTATGTGCTCTAACCAAAAGGCAAAGAGAACTTGGTTTGCAGGTTGACCAAATCTCTGTATGGTCTCAAACAAACAAGAAGTGTTGGTACAAGAGATTTGTTTCCTATATCATGAGCATTGGGTACAACTGACTCAATGCAAACCCTTATGCGTATTTTAAGAGGTTTGGTGATGAATACTTCATCGTTTTACTGTTGTACGTGGACAACATGTTGGTAATAGACCTCAGCAAAGATCGAGTCCAAGAATTGAAGGCATAGTTGGCTAGGAAATTTGATATGAAGAACTTGGGACCAGCAAAAAAGATTATAGGGATGTAAATTCACCGAGACAGAAATGGTAGAAAGATTTGGCTATCTCACAAGAATTACATAAGGAAAATCTTGCAACGCTTCAACATGCAAGATTGTAAGCTAGTTTCTACCCCTCTTCCTATTAATTTCAAGTTATCCTCCAAGATGTGTCCTAGCAATGAAGTAGAGAGGAAGGAAATATCTCGAGCACCATACGCATCAACAGTGGGGAGCCTAATGTTCACTATGATTTGTACAAGACCAGACATTATACAAGCAGTGGAAGCGGTTAGTCGATACATGGCGAATCCTAATAGAGAGCAATGGAATGTTAAGAGGATCCTGAGATACATCAACGATACCTCAGATGCTGCATTATATTATGGAGGATCAAATTTTACTATCAGAGACTATGTGGATTTAGAATTTGTAGGTGATCTGGATAAAAGAAAATCCAATACAGGCTATGTGTTTACGCTTGTAGAAGGAGCTATAAGCTGGATTTCAAAACTACAGACCGTTATAGCATTAATCTATGACAGAAGCAGAATACATGGTAGCTACACAAGCTTGCAAGGAAGCAATTTGGATTCAAAAGTTATTGGAGGAGCTCAAGCACAGAATAGAGAAGATTATTTTATTTTGTGACAGTCAGAGCACCTTGCATATTGCAAGGAATCCAGCCTTTCCCTCCAGGACAAAGCACATAGGTATTCAGTATCACTTTGTGAGAGAAGTAATAGAGGATGGAAATATAGATATGCAGAAAATCCATAACAAGAACAACTTAGCTGATGTTTTGACCAAGCGAATCAATACTGAGAAGTTTATATGCTTTTTGAAAAATAAGAAAAAAGTCAAAGGAGGCTAAAGAAAAACAGGAAAGGGAGAAAGGAAATAAAAAAATAAAATAATATTATGCTCACATTAAAATGGAGAAAAGAATGCATTTTGAACACGTAAATAGAGGAGGAGCTCGTCTCTAAATAGAGCTCTCCTCCTCCTTCCTCAATCATCCCATTCTCTAAGTTGCTTCTTTAGAGTCTAATTCTTTCCTTACTTCTTTGGTAGTTTTCTCCTCATTGTAGGAAAGATAATTGTGAAATATTTCTTTTATTTTCTTGAGAGAGAGGTTTCCATTATTCTTTCCTTATACTCTAGAAAGGATTTTCACGTTTTAATAGTGAGAACATGAATGTAGCCAAATTTGTATTTATTTTATCTTCACTTTATTCATTTCTAATCTTTACCGTCCAAACAATACAAAGGAAAATAGATAAGATGCATTTTACACACAACAACACTTACTCCTGATTCAGAGAGAATCTGACAGCATTTGCGAGTGTATGATCCTCATCTGTCAAAGAAAACGTTGACTTACCGTGATCTGAGAATGACCCATGCTCCATTACTCCAGCAAACTCTGAAAAACTATAAAAATAAAAATAATCCAAAAAAAAGATACAATTTCAGTAAAAATGGCAACTGTAAAAACATGTTTTTGTGGTAACTATTGCTTCGATTAAAGAAGATTTTTTTCGTTTTGATCAACATTCTGTTCGGTTTATAAGAGCGAAGTGCTGTAGAAACTCCCAACTTTTAGGGTAGCTAAGTTACCTCAAAGCCAACTCCAAAAAAAAAAAGTTTTTTACCATAATTTTCTCAGTAACCAAACGAACCCTAACTAAACTAAAATATACTTCAGACCAGCCATTAATCAAAAAGATTTAATTCAAAAACTCAAATTATTTACATAAATCAGGTTATAAAGTAGAGAGAGCGTACCAGAAGCAACAAGGGCAAAGGAAAGAGCAGAAAGCGAAAAACAAAGACCGCCAAGAAAGACAGGAAGAAGAATCTTTTAATAAGAAGAAGTTAGGGATACAGCAAAATTATACTTTAGTCCTCAATGCGGCAACGTGGCATCTTTTAATTGGTTATCTCCAAAAATTGTTGGTAAAAGAAACAAAGTGTAGACTCCCCCTTAAGACCCAAAATTCGCGCATCACATCTAGTAGGTTTTTCGTTATTCGTCAGTTTGGACACTGGCCATACAATAAGCGTTGCTTCGAGCTCTCGAACTTCTCAAGATTGTAAGCTCTCACTGATCAAATTGTGATTTGATTTGAAAAGAGTTCGTACTTAATTGATTTTGGTTCTGTTTTCAGGCTCTAATTTTAATGGCTGCCAATCACAATGCCCCGTCGGCCTTGGAAAAGGAACAGGTCTGCACGTCTCTTTTCTTGATTCCGAAAATGAATTTGAGTCTTAGGATTTTCTTTTGTTTTTGGGTATTTGGTCGTTTAGGGTTCATGGAGTAACAGAGACTAAAGTCCTGTGAAATTTTTCGGAAAGATTAATGTGGTGATTTTTCATGCACCTTGTGAAATAAAGTTTGCGCTTTTTTATTTTTTTATTTTTCTGGGTGAATCTGCAGATCTTTGGTATGGCAGAGAAGGAGATGGAGTACAGAGTCGAATTGTTTAACAAGTAAGTTTTTTTTTTTTTTTTTCCTGCTCTTAATACTACGGTATTGAAGTGTGGTACTATTTTCTTGTCATGGTGTGAAGATCTCATATTATATACCTCTGGCTTTTATATACATTTGCCTTGGTTCTTAGGATGCATAGAAGTTGCCCATTGGGCTTTATTTATTTTGACCACAATGAAGATTGTATATGAAACATTCAATATCTAGAGGATTTCCTACTCTAAATTCCAATCAATTTTAACATATCTACGTAAATGGTATCATGAAAGTTTTATCTTTCTATCTTTTGTTAGACCCAAAAAAACTTTATAAGGCCTTAAAATGTCAAATGTTCTTTATTTGTTTTCTTCAGTAATGCTGCAGTTTCCATCTTTAATTTATTCGATTACAATTGTTGATTCACTTGCCTGTCTCTCTTTTGGCTCAGGCTTACCCACACGTGTTTTAACAAGTGTGCTGACAAAAAGTTGGTGAACTTCTCTTCCCTTTAAAATCTGTTGAATAGTTTTATTAGGCTTTTTTGAACTTTCTCTTCTGTATTCATGTATTGATTATCTAGTTATTTCTTTTTACTTTTTAGGTATAAGGAGTCGGAGCTAAATATGGGTGAAAACAGCTGCATTGACCGTTGTGTCTCGAAGTATTGGCATGTAAGAGTTTGCATATGATCTTATGACCGCGATACTTATATTTAAATTGGATTAGGATAATCGGAATCTAGTTGCCCTGTTCTTCCAGTAAACTAGCGAAAGATCTCATTTATGTTTCCCCATTATTGTGTTTGTCGGGATGGTTTGTCATGCAATTTTTGCAAGATCTTCTTTGAACCAAATTCTAGGACCGCTAGTGTTGAAATTCTTACAAGTGTTTCTAAAGACTTAGAAGTACCTTTAGACATGATGCGTTGTTGTCCTTAAGTTGTTTTCTACGCAGTATTTTTTCTAGTGTTGATGTTTCCATGTTGTGCGATTATGGTGTTCAATGTATCTTAATGAAATGTTTACACTTATGTTGCTGTCAGTCTAATTGAGAATAATTTTGCAATGGAGTTGAAAATTTTCTAGTCTAGGTCCACGGTAGTTTTCTTGAAACGTCTTGGTTGGCTATAAATTGCAACCTTTCTCAAGATTTTATTATTCAAAAATTTTTGAAGTTGATACATCCGCTAGTTCTATGTTGCTGACATGACGATGTTTTCTGAATTTGAGATTTTTAATGTATTCAGAAGGATTTTTTTTTCAGGTGACTAATTTAGTTGGCCAGCTGCTTGGTTCTGGTCGACCGGGAATGTGAAAAAATCTACATGTTCTGATTTTCATCCATAGATACAGCCTTGAGTTTGGCACCCGGTGACGCTGGATATTGTAATTGTTCACTTCTTGTGCGTTTTTGTTACTTTCTGAATTGTTAATCAGGTTATTTTTATCTTGATGTCTAAGAAGGAATTGGTGGCAGTTTTTAATGTTTGCTGCCATAATAATATTGAGCATTCATAAGGAAGATTTCTCCTTAATAAATTTATTAATATTTTAATTGTTCTACTTAGTGACAGAGCCAGGATTTATTGGTAAGGGTACTTTTTTTTTAAGAACAATTGGGTCAGTCTAGTCCAACCAAGCTCAAACTATTTTCGATCATATGAATTAGGTCTGGCCCAATTCGATTCAGTCTTACCATGTAAAAAAAAATCAATATATATATATATGCCTCTCACATGTGTGCTCAACACGTGTCTAAGGCAGTGCCCATTGTGTGTCTATATATATCACTATACATAGGAACTCATTTCTTCGAGCTCATTCTCTTTAAACTCCTCCCTCTCTCTAGTTTCTCAAATCCTCGTCCTTTTCTCTAGATCTACTTCTTTCTATCTCTAAAATTGTTTCAAAATTTTACAATTTTTTATCTTGATTCTTCTCAATTTTCACCCAAATTACTCATCAAGCCTCAAATCTTCTTCAAATTCCAGAAAAGCATCTAAAATTTTTACCTTGATTTTTCTTTCCTCTTTATTTTTTTTTTTAATGGACCCAAAGTAACAATATTTGAGGAAATATTTCCATCACTTTCCCATAAAATTCTCATAAAGAAATATAAGTATAGAATCACTCGATTTTGGAGCCTCATGCTTTTAATCAAGACGTCAACCTATCAGGTCTGAGTACTAGTCGTAGTGTAATAAAAAGAAGAGCTCGTGTCATTGAGATCGCATGTAACAAAAGTAAACAATAATTGTAACAGTAAATGTACTTCGTGTGGATTTATGTCAATAAATAGAGAGGATAAAATTGATTTCTACAAAGATAGACTTTCTAAAAGAACTTAGATGATCTTCATGCTTCTTTTTAGAACCATTCAAGTGGATATGTCTAAGGTGTAATTTTTAAACTTTGATTCAAATTTCATGCAGAAAGACAATGTCTCAGGAACATGACATTTAAAGACCTTGTTTACCAGATTATAAGAAAACTAAATGGGGAGTAAATCATTGATCCATAAAGGTCGTTTAAGTGTTGATTGTTTTAAAATCGTTACAGTAGGTGTTTAATAATTTGTGTCTATTTTCTGTGAAAAAAAGTTTCTATGTGCCCTGAGTATTTATTTGTTTTAGATGTTACAATAAGTGTTGAATAATTAGTGTGTGCTTTATTTTATTGTTTTCTTTTAAAAATAATATCTTTTCAAATAAATCATGTGTTGTATTGTAATATGTTTGAAATTTTTTAAATTTATCTAGACATATCAAAATTTGTGGTTTACTTTTTCAAAAGTTATACAGTAAATTGTCGTTTATGATAGCTTTCTAGATTTGGTGTTTGTTTGTCAAAAAGTTATACAATCATGTCAGAGTGCCTTTTGTCATTTTGTTTTCATTTGTCAAAAGTTGTATAGTTTGAGTCTCATTTTTCAAAGGTTGATCTGATTGCGTGTTTACTTTTTCAAAGTTGTTCGGATTTGGTTCAACTTTTTTTAACATGTCTATATCTTATTTTCTAACTTTTTATTTGTACAATTTCATATCTTATATTCTTTTCTTACGTGCACATATTTTGTTTAAATTGTAAAATAACATGTCATCATTTACCTACCTTTGGCATTTCCATCTTCTTTTAAGATCTCATTTAAGACTCAGAGCTTAGGTAAAGTGGACTTAAAACAAAAACCAAAAAAATCAAATAGTTAAAAAGAAGAGTTAGTCTTGTTGAAAAACAAATACGCGGCAGATTTTAAAAATTTTAGTTAGAATGTTTTTTCAAAAACAAGTTAAACATGCTATGTATATAAATTAATAAAAGATCTTTCGTACCTCTCAGTAGACTAGAAAAATGCAGCAACTGCTACAAGAGAAAACTATCAGAAGAGCTTCAACTAATTGGACTTCCTTACTATTCTCTTTCTACGACCTGTAACACCCTGAAATTAATTAAATGTTATTAATGTGTAAAATAGTAGATTAGTATGCCATAATAAATATTTTAAACTTAATTTAAACATTTTGTGAAATTTATAAATTAATATTGTTTTTGATTTTTTTGATGATTTTAATTACTATAAATTATTTTTATTAATCATTTTGAATTTTGAAATAAAACAATTTACCAAAATGTCTGTTTTATAAAACCGTGGGCGGCATACGGTTTCTACACAGTGAAACTACCCATGTCTCTAACTCTATTTATACCTCTTTCTTCCCTCTTTCACTCAACTTTCACTCTCTCTCTCCCTCCCTCCCCATGCGTCTCTCTCTCTCTCTATTTCTCTCTCAATTTTTCTCCAAAAATCTTGAAAGAAAAATCAACTCCAAGCTTCGGGTTAGTAAATTGAAGGTTCGAGAACTTGATTGGACGACCAAGAACGCAATTCGAAGCTTGAATTCAAGGTTAGTTTCTAAATTTTAAAACTTTTTTAATTTTTTAAATTTCTTGGTATTTTAAAATCGAAGCTTTTTAAAGATTAGAAAACCTTTAATCTAGGTTAGAGGAACTAAGGATAACTAGAACCTAAGCTTTGTTTGATCAAAAATGAATTAGAATCAAGATTTTTCATTTTTCTCTAATTTTTCTCATTTTTAGATTTTTTTCAAAAATTTTGTTTAAACCTTGTTTTAATGCATTAAAAAGTAATCTACTATGTTTTTCTATCAATTATGATCATTACCCATGCCTGAGAATTGAGAAAACAAGTTGAAATTTGAGATTTGGGTTCGGGAGATAAAATCCCGTGCTTAAAAAATTATGAAATTTTTTCAGATCGGTAGGCCAAATTCATACAACCGACAAGCTAAACCTGGAAAAGTTCGGCCGGTTGGACCTGGTTTTTCGGCAGGCCGAACTGTACAATTCGGCTAACCGAACCAGGGGACCGGCAGGCCGATCGGGCATGGTGAGATTTTGTTATTTTTCACCCGCATTCACCGTTTTGAATCCCGATTTAGATTTTAACAACATAGTATAATTTTATAAACCCAAATGACACACTAGGATATCATGAGATAGTTTAGTAACATAGGATATCTCACATTAGATACTAATAGACCTAGTTTCCATTTAACGTTGTACGTGGATCCGCGAAGCTAACATATAGCAGACCTAGATTATGGTGTAGAACACTAACACGAGTATCGAGGTAGGACTTCTACCCTTTCCTTGGTAGCTAGTTTTAAATATTTTGGCCTCAAAGGAATTTTTAACAAAAAGTTTTCAAATGATTGGTTAAAAATATATTTTTACTGACTGATTTTATAAATGGTAGAATTGAGGTGGTTTTTCATAATAAACCTCATAATGAATGTAAATGATTATATTTGATAAAAAGAGATTTTTATAATCATAGAAAGATATATATATATATATATAATTATATTTAAGGACATTATGCCATATCAGAGATCAGGTCGTGTAGAGTGCGACCTTAGGGGCAGGTACCGAAACCCTGCTGGGCTACTACGGTGGTGATTTACATATGGTTTGCCTAGGAAAAGAAAATGTTATTCTTTCTGGTCGACCTATAAAATAGTTTCGGTAAGATAAGTTTTTATTGGATTCTTATTTACGCATTTATTTAATTATTTAATTAATTAATTATTTATTTGTTTATTTACTCATTCAAGTTCATTTTCTAAATATTTACTTGATTAATGAAATTTCTTTTAAAATTAAATGTTTTAAATAAATAGTCTTACTGAGCCTTTCGCTCATGTTTTATTTGTTTTAAAACCTTTCTGCTAGGTGGATTTCAGCTTAGGTTTGAAGATGAGTCCACGGACAGAACTCACGGACAGTAGAGGGAGTAAGAAGGTTATTTGAATTATATAAATCAAGGCATGTAATTTTCTAACTCTTCCTCTTTATTTGGATTGTGGTTGTAATAATATATTATCAGTACTGTGTGTGTGCACAAGATATAGGTCAGTGGGACCCATTTTCGTTCCTCCGTAGTTTTTGTCATCTTTTCCTTATTGTTTATTTTATCCTTATTCTTATTTGTTCAAAAAATTATAACTGCTTGCCTCTAAAATGGTTTTAAAATTATCACATTTTTATAATTAATTTCTATTATAAAATTCATATTTTAATTAAATTTATGTTTAATTAACTCAATTAATCCACTACATCACCTCCCGTACTTCAAGGTGTGAAACGATTGGAGTGGAGGTGGTCTCATGTCGTTTAGTCTTTCCTCTAGTGACCTCTCCTTCCAAACACTTGAGGAAACCAAGAGCTAAGATTTGGGATGTTGAAAAATAGCTCTATGGGAGTTTCAGCGTCTTCCCAGCAAAATACTCTTCTCTAAATTTCTCAAATGATTTAAGAAACAATAGAAATTTGTTCCTTTTATTTAGAGGTCGGATTGGAGCTAGACCTTGTCAGATATGCCCTCAAAAAAATCGAATTAGAGTCAAATCTGGAGCTAAAAACATGTGAAGCACATTTGCTGAAAAAAGAAGATGCGGTCGACCACACCTTACATAAGGCATGGTCGACCGCGAGGTCTATGCTGACCTAGTAGATGCGTTTTGCAGCTTCTCATACTTATCTAATTCACCTAATTTAAACTGATTAGATAATCTTATCTTATTTGATCTGGGTATCCTTTTATAGAACCTCAGTTTTAATTCAAATAACCCAATAGAAAAGTTATCTGATTAAAACAATCATATACAAATAATCTTATACAAATATAATATATTTCAAACAATTCAACATGTTTATTTTGAATTAATTCATAAACTTAATTCAACCAATAAACCAACATGAATTATTGAATCTAATCTATCGAATTTTAGTCAATCTAATAAATAATATGTTACTAATTTGTAGGAAAAACACGCTGTATCATTATAAAAAATATTACTGGCTAGCAAAAGGGATCCAATAGACATATATAGATCAAGCTCCTATAATTATAAAATAACATATCCTTGACACATATTTTATAATTATCAATTCTAAAGTTATTCTACTAAAAGTTTTGAGCTGCACTCTTAAACTATATATAAAATTACAAAACTCCAATAAGTTTATCGTCTGTGACATATCATAATATATAACATCACCATAGGATATTCATAATCGACTTAAGTATAAATTTTGTTTTACCTTCTCAATTATTTTTTTATGTTTTCTTTTCTTGCCATTAGAATACTTACTATTCATAACCAATACAAATAGTATATAATTTGGTTATACATGTGTATCCAAACGGTTAAGCGCTCTAGTTTCTAATTATAGAATAATGCCTATAAGAGAATATCATTAACTCTACAAAAAAGCTATAGATTCTATATTTATAAATAATGAATCTACGTCAATCAAGAGTTATATCTCCAATATACTGGTACGCGTATCTTCATATAATTCAAGATGTCACCCTTTGGTACATCAAAAGACATAAGTCAATAATACGGACTCATTGATTCATTTCAGGATTAAGATGTAACGCATATGATTGTCTAAAGTAAATTAATTTATACAAATGAAATTATTAATCAAATCAATTCAACTTTAGTCTCGATCCAATATATTATTACCAATGACAATATACCAATGTTTCGACTCATGGAGTCTAACTCCGATGACTAAGACAAGCCATATCCAATTAGGAATGTAGACAACATAACAATCTTAACATGACTAAGGCATCCAACTTTATTCCCTTGATTGCTGATCTTATCATTTAGACTAACACCTTTAAAATTCCTGTTTTTGCGTAATTTGCCTATCATATGCACAATCTTAAAGGTTTAGACTGACAGTCTTAGATTTTTATTTGCTTATCATACATGCAATATAAATGAACATAAAGAGGACAAATTTGATATATGAAAGTAAATAATAAATTATTTATTGATTAAATATCTCCAAAAACTATTACATCATCTAATCCTTAGGGCATCTAATCCACCAAGTCTATCTTAGATATTAAACATGTTTTCCTGTCATTCATTTAGGAAATCAAAACAATATGTATCTTCTATGGTTCCAGTCCTGGTAAAGGTAGAGTCTACTTTGAAGTCATAAAACACTTAAGACAAGTCTTAACACGTAAAAAAATTAGCCTAATTTATGGGGAATTTAGCCTATGGTTAATGAGGAATATAACAACAATAGCACATTCTAAGAATAGCCATATTATGGGGATTATCCCCCATCTCCTAGCTGAGGGGAACCTTTGTAGAAAAACCATAGGTAAGGAAGAGAGAATTTTAGACATCCCTAAGCGTTTTGAAAATATGATCCATAACTCTAATACTTTCATTGCATTACCTAGTAATCTAGGCACCCTTGAAAAGTTATTTGTAGTTGCTAGTAGGAGTTTGTTGGGCATTCATTCCAAACCCGTAAGTCTTTTGAATATAAATGGTTTTTATGACGGTCTTTTAAAGTTTATAGATTACACTGTAGAATAAAACTTCATCACAGAGTTAGGGAGACAAATCTTTGTTACTGCTTCAACAGCTGAAGAGCTGCTTGACAAAATGTAAATCATTCATCCCGAGTCCGACACTGCAACGTTCAAGCTTAATTGAAAGAAAGAAAGCCGAAAGTGGCCATTGAATTTGAACCTCTACCTGTAATCTTTTGGTTTTACCCACAGCATGTTCGTCTATATATTTTTGTGTCTATTTGATCGCTCTCCTTCACATCTTATATATTTTTTTAACATGTTTTTAAAACCTTTAGATTCATTGACTCTAATGTCAGGATGATTGATATTACAGAGTAACTAGTACTCTCGAAACACATTTCGTTTAAGGTCCAATCTTTTGTTTATTGATGTCCATATATTCTCCATGCATGCATGATTTGGACAACTGATTATACGGAGTGCTTTGTACTCTCGAAATGTATCTACATCATGTTTATAATATATTGCATTTTGTTAATGTTTTGTGGGAATGCCAAAGTCAATTATGAGAATGCTCTGTAGGAAAAAAATAGAAAAAAATTATGTTATTTGTTTTGAGTGTTTGTATTTTGAGATAAAATAGCTGTTTATGCGAGGACCCGCTAAGCTTGTATACAATTTTGGGTTTCTTCTAAATTCTCTATGTATTATTTTAATATGTGTATTTAATATAAATATTTGTGTTGTTATTTTATTATTGTTGTTGTTGTTGTTGTTGTTAATTATAATATTATTTTTTTTTTGAAATAATAACAAAGAGAATAGCTGCACTTTGTTTTTTTGTTTTTTTAACTAATCATATATTTAAAAAAAAAAAAGAAGAAGGGGGGCAAGTTGATTAATTTTTAAACAATCATATTTAAAAGACAAAAAGAAAAAAAAAAAAAAAAAACACCCCTTGGAAATTTGTCACTCAAAACCACACTTTTATTAACTCACAACTCAAAATATTACAACTTTTCACACAACTCTCACTTACAAAACAAAACTTTGCTTTGTTTTCTATTCACTCACTCACTAGAAGCTATCCTTCTTTTTTCTCACTTAAAAACCTTTTGCTTCTTCACTCTCTTTGTTTTTATTTCTTTCTCTGATGCTCCACAAACAAAATGGAGAGGCTATTTATACTAGTTCTTAGTCATTCTCCTCCACACAAAGTGATCTTAATAAACTAATCTAATAAAACTTAGACTATACAAATTGCTTCTACCAACAAACCCACTAGCTATATAATTATCACATTTATCAACAAACTTACCTAACTTAAGAAACTTCTAGGAATTGGGCTTGGATCAAGTTTTGGGCCTAAAACGAGTTTATGTAATCTAACACTCCCTCCCTCCGTCAATGGTTCTACTTCTCTTATCTCATGCTGCATCGCAAAAGCCCCCTTTAATTTGCTGCAAAAGGGAAATTGGGTAAATGCTTCAGAAAAGCACTAGAACATATTTTTCAACATTGTGTAATTTGGATTTGTTTTATAGTTTGTTTGGCAAAAACAACATTTTTTATGGTTAGAACAATTTTTGTTACAGTGTTTTCTCTTACAAAGTTTAAACCGAAAAACAGTTGTAACTACTCTCCCAAACAAACGCTTACTAATTTAGTGTGAAAACATTGTATAGCTTGTTTATACGCTCAAAACAATTCTTTGGTTTAAACAAGCATGTCAGTTAGAAGAAAGTAGAAGAAGATAGAAGAGTTGACAGAAAGACTGATATTCTTTATTGAATCAAGAATGAATTCTTGGGCAGACACAAGAATTCCCAGTGCTTGGAGAGACTTTTTGGCATTCCCCTTGCCAAGCTAGGCTAAAACTATGTTTGGTATTGCTTTTGATGCTCTTAAAAACAGTTTGTACAAAAACCAATCCACTATAGTGTTTGATAAATGTTTACACAAAAACCCATGCACTCTGTTTGGCTTTTATTTTTAGTAAAACTGGCGCTTCTACACAGCAATCCCAAACACGCATTCTAGTTCACTAATAAATTCCAGATACCCTCGTCACTCTTTTTCCCTTCCTTTTATTACCATAACCGACGATAAAGAAGCTAACAGACAAATTCTAACAAACTCAGTAACTTGCTCTCCAGTCTCTTGCTAACATATCAGTGCACGCTAACCAGCGTAGTTACACTAACCCACACCAGAACTCTAACGTTTGTTCTTTCCAATATACACCAGTCTTATTAAAGGCTTATCATTCCCTTTGTAAGCGGGTTTTCCCAGGAAGAGTTCTACTGAATGGATTTTAAGTACTTTTCTAGAAGAGAAGCTGTTGCAAGGACATGAGGATATTCGAGTTATGTGATACGGTCTTCCAGTGCTACTCTCTCCACGCATGATTTTGTTTCTTTTTATGCTCCTTTATTTTTCAATTTATTATTATTTAAAATTTACATTCCGCTGCACCCTGCAAAGACGAGAGGATGCTTGTCTGCAGCTCGAGACCATTTGAGGATCCAGTCCAGCCGTGATTTGTGATTCGAACTGATGAAATTTGATCCAATAGACATTTTCTATGATGCCAAACGCACAGTTTATATCATAATATATAGCATTGCTACTTCACGAATGGCCGAGGATGGAACCAAAGAGATGACACAGCAATCATCAACACAGAAGCTGCTCAAATCAGGACAAAAGAAAGCTACACCAAGACCAACGTGTCCACCGTTACAACTAATCCTTTTGGCACTGCAAATGCTCAAATTTAAAAGGAATGGACAAATCTACATACAAGTTTAATAAAATTGAAACAAAGGCGAAGCGAACGATGGGGGAAAAAGAAAGAAAAAGAAAAAAAGGAAAAAGAAAAACTATACATTTTCAGTCCCTATTTCTTCTGGCTTCCAACGAGGCACCATCGTTTAGAGTTTCCTGCGCATCAGCTTCCATCCCCAGGCTCTTCAAGGCAGCAGCCTGAAGATAGAAGGCAGTTGGCCACTCTGGGTTTACCACTTGGGCTTGCATAGCATCTCCAAGAGCTTCTTGAGACATGTCATTCATCAAGTAACACAAGCAGCGCCTTGCAAATGCAGTCGGAGATATCATGGTCCCGCCATCGATGAACTGAACAAGAAAGAAAGAAAATTTCACGTTAGCGAAACAAGATCTACTGTTTCTCAATGTTTCTATGGATTAGTTTAGGATTGCTGAGCTTTTGAAAGAACTTCTACTTCTACTTGTAGAGAGGAAAGTTGAGGTATTTGAAAACATTGGTTTGAACTAATTAATTCAAAACACTGTAGCAAAAGAGAGCTTTGTACTGTAACTTATTTTTGCTTTACATTGTAACAATAGAGAGCTTTATACTGTATGAGTTCAAACCAATTGCTTTGAACCAATTCTTCAAACACGTGTATTCTTCCAATTGCACTCATAGGAGAGGAATTTTTTTTTAACTGTATATGAAAGAATTAAGCTTCCTGTATTACGTTAAAACAAAGACTTGCCTTCGTATAAGATTCGATTGCAACATCGAAGTCTTTTGCTCGAAATGCAGAATCTCCACGCTTCTTAGCATTTAGCGTCTCTTGTATTTGATTTGTCCACATCTGGAATGAAAGCTATACACAAAAGAAAAAACCACGACATGGATGCATAAATAAGATACGCAGCAAAGATCAAGATACCGTAAGCATTTTACTAATACGATTATAGTGGCCCTAGGCACTTGAAAGTGTTTTAAGTTCTAAATCTAATATGTTATTTCTGGGTTTCTGTGTAGCGTTGGTTAGTATATCTTCGAGATTGTTATTTAGAATTCCTCCTCTACATTTTGTACTATTTCCCTTTTATTCAGCTTTAGTTGCTGGTCTTATTTATATTGAGTTCCTTTCGTTTAGGATAATAATTGTTGTTCCAGCAGTAAACGAAAAATAGAATATAAAGATAACTGACCTCATTGGCAACTCCTTCGTCATCCTTGTATCCAGTGTTCTCCAATATCTCATGTATGGCGGTAAGATCCAATCTTGAGCAAGCGTCACCGAGAGGTGACAATGTAATTTGCTTTGCAGCCCCACTTCCGTGTGGAATACCCAACAAAATATGTGATGGAACCTAGTAGCAATGTATGATTAGACAAAATAAGATTTCAAGGTAATCTACTTGGTGCGCTAGTATAATCATCTTTGTTAATAGAGGCAAGAAAATTACTTGTGCATACCTCTGTTTCTTTTTGAAGAGGAGTAAGAGCCACCACAAGAGACTTGGCATTTGGCCGGTCACGAGATTCATATTGCAAACATCGTGAAGCCAACCGCACTAATTCAGTTCCATCATCATTTGAAAAGTGACCTTCCAAGCACGAGTCCATCAACATCGAAAAATTTTTTCCACGTATTAGGTCAAGTGCCTGCCACCAAGGCAAATCGTAAGGCTTTTAGCTCAAAATTCATCAGGAAATCTGACCATAATTAGCATCATCAACAAAAAGATTAGGCATTTCACGCAAGTCATTTATTACAAAGGTTCTTTAGATAAGCCACAATCAAATGGCTGAACTGTCAGCAATTTGAAATAATCTACTTTTGCAGGTCTGCATTTCATCTGGATGCCAAGAAAAAGTTAATAAGCAACCAATCAACTTAAATGTAGTTTTGTAAAGAAAAGAAAGCCTACATGGCTGGGTGGGATATGTTTTCCGCTTAACAGATCAAGCAACAGGGTGCCAAAGCTGTATACTACACTTTCTGGTGTCACTCTTCCTGCCAAGAACAAAGAACAATAAAAAAGGTTCTAATTAGCCCAATAGAAACTCAAAAGTTCATGCTACACATTTAAAATTCAAGTCAAGCATGCCAAAAGAGAAGAAAGCCAAAAGGGATTCTTCCGGCTTATAATATGCCTAGAGCTAGGTACGTTGTATACGCTACTCAAGATAATAAGGCATGGAAGAGACTCTCAACTAGCTTTAGCGTGACCACAACACTTGGCCCGTTTTAACTATGACGATATTCATTTTGTTAGGTTACTCTTCACAAAAATTTTTACTTGTCCAACTTATAACGATGACTATAATCCTGGATAATTGTGCAAAGTAACAATGATAAACATTATAAGATTGAACCATCCATTTTCTGCAGCTATGATGGAATTACCTGTCCTCAAGTATTCTGGAGGTGTGAAAGCTAAGTTGGTACTATAGCTTTTTCCGTCTCTACTATTCTTCATAAGGCCAAAGCAGGAGAGTCTAGGATTACCGTTCTGTCAAGTTTTAAGTATTAGGAATTAGCCCATAATAGGTAGCCAACAATTTGAAAATGGAAAAAGGTGAGAAGGATTTAAAAGGCATGCGTACCTGATCAAACAAGACTCGATAAGCATTAAGGTCGTGATACAATGCTCGCCCTTTGCTGCTACAATATTCCAATGCTTGCGCCAGATACAAAGCCACTCGCAGCCTCATTGCCCATTTCATAGGTTGGGTCTCCCCTAAACCAATTCAGAATTAAAAGCAAAACTGAAAGGTAAGGATCAATTATTTGCTACCTGTTCAAAATAATTCACGTGGAATGAAGAGAAAGCAGAGACAGGTTTTCATGTCCCCATTAGCTAAAGCCTAAAATTTGCTTATGTTCCCAGCATTATATCTCATTTGATAGAGCAAAAATGTACCAGAAATAGAACACCAAACTCTGAAATCCATTCAAAACCTTACTAAAAGAGGCCATATGCAATAATTGGGTCAATGGGCTCTATCATTCTCACAATAATGCTCGGCTCGATTTAATTCGTTTCCTCCTCAGTAACAAGTAGGTCAGCAACTACCCTAATATTCCTCTTGAAATGCTTAAAATAATAATGAAAAAAAAAGGGTAAACGTAGAACAAGCAATTGGAAAGCTGAAACCACAGAAGATCCGGAGAACTGAGAGAAGCAAGAGAAATTCACAAAGAGGAGAAATTTTACATACAATGGAAAAGATGCTTTGAGAGAGTCTCATTGGGCATGAACTCGGCGACGAGGAGTCTCTCGTCGCCGTCGCAGCAAGATCCGATCAAATTCGCCAACCGCTCGCTTCGCAGCTGCCCCACCGCCTTGGCTTCCTCCTAAAATAAAGCCAAGCAAAGTACACGCATTGATATAAACATATATATATATATATATATGTCCATGAAAGATAACTACTAACTAGAAACAAATTCGATACCTTTTATTTTATGAATAGCAAATTAGGAATCAGAGGCAAGAAAAAGTAACGAACCAGGAATTGGCGAGCGTCGGGCCAAGCCGTCCTGTTGAAGCGCTTGACAGCAATCCAGTGGTCGTCGTCGAGCTTGCCTTTGTAGACGACGTTCGGAGCTTTCTCTCCGTGCTCCGACACAATGTTCTCCGGCGAGAACCCCGATGTCGCCGCTCTCAGCTGCTCCAAGCTGAACTCCCGGAATCCAGGCAACGAGTCCTCGTTCTTGCTCCCATTCTCTACAACAACCAAACAAAGAAAGAGAGAACGAGAAAGAGAGATAGTAAGCTGAAAGTTTTCCCCAGAAAGTGACGGAAAAAAAAAGTTACTTCTTTTAAGTAAAGGAATGAAAAAGAACTCACCGAAGTCCGAAGAGTCGTCGAGACTGGATTTGAATTTAACTTGACAAGGAAAGAACCTAGAGCACCGGGCTCCCATGAATGAAGAACCAAAAATGCGCTTTGCTTTTGCCTTTTCTATTGCTTTCTCTCTCTTCACTCTCTTCTCCAAAAAAAGCTTTCTTTTTTATTATCTTCTTCTCAATTCAGTTTCTGGGAAACTAGAGGTCTTTGGGGAGAGAGAAAGATAGGGTAGAAATAGGAGGGAGAGAAGAGAAAGAGGAAGAAGAAGATAAATAATAGGCAAGAATAACAACAACATCAATAAGCTGTGGAGAGAGAATGGGCAAGAGAGAGAGTCATTTGCTTTTGCTTTGGTTGGAAAGCCAGAAAGTAAGAGAGAAAAAAACATTAAAAAAAACTTTTTTATTTTTTTTTGGAGGAGAAAAAAAATAAAAACAGAAAAATGAACTTTTTGGATCCAAGGTATTGCTGTTCCTTTCCATGTGTGGGTGCGCGTGTCCTCTACCAGCTTTCCTTGCCAGCTCACCATTCCCTCCATACTCTGCTTTCTAGCTTTGTTTCGTTTTCTAATAATTTTTTCCCTCCATCTTTCTCTAAAATCTTTAATTTGTTTTAATTTTGTTTTTTTATTTTTATTAAGAAATTATAAATAATTCGGAAAGACATACATTAAAACCAGACTTCTTCGGTGAAAATTTGCATGGATGGTAAATTAACATGAAAACAAGGAAATTACAAAAATAAATCGGATTAAAATCTTTTTTTAGCTATAACGATTAAAAATAAATACCCATTGGTAGGTACTTTCTTGGATCCCCATCAAAAAAATTGGCCTATTAGAGAATTTCAGTTGATTAGGTTTTTCATTTTCTGTTAATCCTAAGATAAAAATCTTCAAAACAGTTTTTTATTCTTTTATAAAGCATGTTAAAACAGTTTGGTTATAACCTCAAACTACAAGCCGTGAAAGTTTTGTGTTTTTTAATTTTTTGGTAGCAGAAAGTTTTGAGGGTTTGACTACGGAAAAAGCATCGCTGTCATGGAGGTAGTCAAAACCAGTTAAAATTTGACAAAAGCAAAGTCTTGTTTAGTTTATTTGGTGAAGCTTTGTTTAATGGACGATAATTAGTTCTCATCGTTCTTATCATCGTTTTAAATAACCTATGGTTGAGGTTACAACTTGTAATTGTTTTAATAATTTTTCCAGTCTGTTTCACATAAGAAATATTTGTTTCGTTTATATTTTACGTTACCTTATCATAATTTTGTGATAGAATATTTAAAAGAATATATATCAAACCGATAAAGTATGGAAAATGAAATTTGATGAATATTACGATTCAGATAATTTTCTTCTATTTTATTATCCTATTGACCAACAGTTTTTTTTTTCCTTTTTTTCTTTGATAGGAACCATAGATGCTAGTTTTGTGGGGCCGCCCGTCGCTTATGACTATTCTCAAGCGTGTAAAAGAATCAACCATGATCAAAGGGTGCATAAAAGGGCCAGAGTGAATATTTTGTCCATAGGCGGGGTGAAAATGAAAAGTTGTCTCATACTATATTTTTGATCTATGTTCATTATCCTCGTCTAAAACAATAAAACTGACATCTAATTTGGCTTTGCCCAGTTGCCTGATTTAGTCCGATTTCAAACAATCTGGTTTTCCTTCCGGTTCTAGTTTTGCTTTATGAAGGTCCACTAGGCGGGTCCAATTTGGTTTATGTATTTTTTTATCCTCAATTAAGTATGTGTTTCTTTCAAAATTTAAATCAAATAAGTATCAAGAATCTAAATTTTTGAAGTTCTAACTCCCTTAAACTCTTGATACTCAAATATCTTTACTGCAGTAAAAGCTGAAATTCTCTCTCTTATATTTAAAAAAAAAAAATCATAACTTCTTTATTTGATATCCAAATAAGATTATTCTTTTTTTACTATGTTCCTAGTGAAATGAGAAATAAATTAATATACCTATTGCGTTTTTTTTTTTTAAATCTTTAGCATTAAAATTTTATTAGATTTGTTGATAAATCAAAAACTATTTTCACTACCTTTCCAAACACAAATTTCAATTTTATTCTACACGCAGATTAAAACTTAAATGCACATCCAGACGTCAATTTGGATAACAAATCAAATAATTAACTCAAATCCTAATTTAAATCACATAACTTAAATCAAATCATTAATTCAAATCCATTTACCAAACGGATCAAAAAAATATCATCAAACCTGATCGTTCATATCAAATCACCAAGAGAATTAACAAAACGCAAACGCCAACCTGATTCCATATATTAGAACGTGATTTCTGAATCGAGAGGCTAAGGATTTTTCAAGTCTGATACGTAAGCTCCCTTTTAGAGAAAGTCTTTGTATTTTCTTTGTTATCTCTATGAAAAAAGGTATCAAAAAGAAGACATACGTACTAACTTAGAAACCATAACTGTTTCATATAACTACACTATGCCATTTATATTTAATTATCAATTTAGCTCATCATAAAATAATTAATTATATTTTAATCTCTATATTTAAGTATGCATTAAAAGCCTAAAACTTAAATTGATCACTTTAATTAGACTAGCCTATAATACATATTTATTTAATATATTAGTCCCTAAATTAGATTTGACTCCAACATCAAATTCATAAAAGTGTGAGTGAAAACAAAGCTCATCCATCAAATAAAATTGAGTCAAGTTTACATAAGCAAGCTTAAGACTTTTTTTTTTTTTTAATAAAGGACGAGAATGGCACCAATAAACTATTTTTACGAGCAAAAGAAAAAAAAAATAAAGTTATCTTATGAGGCCATCTTATTAATACTCCTCATATGTTGAATATTGCATTCAACCTGATCTAAATCATATTGACCAACTTTTCCAGCTGATTCTACCAGCATAATCTAAGTTTTTACTTTTAAAAAAAAGGGTCAAGAATGAGGAACAAAAGGGGGGAAAAATAATAACAGTTGACTAGGATGAGTGAAGATGGGCCTCTTTGCCGTCATGAACAGCATGCAACAGAGACCCCCCCACACCCATGTCCAAACCCATCCCAACCAGGGAATATACATGTACATTGCAGAAAATCCAGATGGGCAAACCACAGATTAAGCTGTTCACTGCCCTTAATTTAGTACTTTGTTAAGATTTCAGCACAGACATGGAGGATGCTTTTTCAAGGCTCTGTTTGGGAACTTTCCAACATCACTCATCAGCTGGATTTGTTCTTGGATTTAGGAAGCATTGGAGTTGGAGGGAGGGAAAAAAGAAATATTTTCCCCCTCATAAATGTTCCGCATGCCCTATTATTTTAATACCAAATGAAATAAATAAATAAACAATTTAGTTCCTAAACCATTAGAGAATTCCCATCTAAAAAGAAAACATTATCCTGGTTTGTACCTTTATTACGCGCTAAGCTCACTTTGTGGACCCAAGTAATTAGTTTAAAAACAATTGAGTGTTCTTTTTCTTTTCTTTGAACTAATTTATCGTCAAAATAGAATAAACAACCGTATGGTAAGCGCATAATGGAGAAAAACACATTATCAACATCAACAATAATATATATATATATATATTTTATAATTAGTGGAGATAATGTTACTAAAGAAAGCCAAACAGGGTCAGGTATACAAAGACCAAAAGTAGGGTATCCAAGTAGACTTGAAGAACCTACTGGCAATTCGAAAGAAACCTTAACCTTATACGAAGATAAACTCCTACAAACCAAAGTTGTTACAACCCTAGAAGAGAGCCGTTTCCAACTTAATATAGTGCCCAACAGACCAGCGGCCCCCCATGCTCCCAGCAGCATGAACCCAACCTCAACTAAGGGTGGGAGCCTCTGATCTATTCCCAACCGAGCTAGCCCCTACCCACTACTGTCCCCGACGCTCATGACAGATGCCAACCTCCGAACTCCCTCCTCCTTCGTCCGCGTGCCAGGCCTCCTCCATAGCCTCATTCGTCACTTCCTTCTCGTCACAATACGCAAGGCTGGTCCACTAGAAGCCAACCCTAAGGCGGCGACGGAGTCCGGTCCGAAGAGAAGAAGGTGGCACGCACAAGGAAGGCAAAGGGTGAAAAGAAGAAAAAACCATAGCAGACCCCCACTAAGATAGGGAAACCTTAGGAACAACAATAATTAAAATTATGCGATTGATTCTATTCAAAGACATCCTCGGGCATGCATGGCTAATATCATGGTCATATTAGCCTAGTTGGTAACTTCGTCAGCTTCAAATGTTGTCTTAAGTTTGCACTAAAAATGATGATTACCTTTAAGAATTTGTTCGCTTCTATCCCGTTTGGCTCATAATTTATGTTAGGGTGTTACCGAGGTGTGTAGAATGTTGCTTTAGAGGTTATTAGGTTTACACTTTGAATCAAAGTTCAAACTTTTTTTTGCTATAGTGTTTTCTTTAAAAGAAATAGGATTTCTGTTTTATATTATAGCTTTATAGTCTTTCACATAATATTGCTTTAGGTCTACAATTTGAATTAAAGTTCGAACTTTTTTAATATAGTATTTTTTTTCACAAAATCTAAAATTTCTGGTTCATATCATAGCTTATTGGGAAAGAATAGTGCATTGATAGACCGCAATTTTTCTCTCTTTTTGACATGTTTGACGTTTGTAGGACCGAGAGAAGAAATCATAATAAGACTGCAAATAAAGCTAAAAAAGAAAATAAAGGGAAAAAGGAACACAACAGTCCCTTTGAGATGATATGAAGAGAAATTACCAAAGGCAGGCATGTGAGGACCCCAAAGAGGCTGTCCCCAACTTCCATGTTTCGACATCCTACAAAAAGAGAGGAATATGCAAAAATGGGGAAAAGGTGTTGAAAAAGGCAAATTTTTGTGGTCCATTTTGTGGGACACGAGACAAGAAGCATTATTAAATTTGAATCCCCATGGACCACGCCAGCACCGATTGCCTAAAGACCGGCAATCACATGCCCCTTCCAATGGCTTAAACTAACTTTCTAAATCCCCCCCACAAAAGAGTGAGCAATCAAAAGTACCATTAGTCTCTCTCAAAGTCCGATTTCTTCGTCAGGCATAACCCATCAGGATGATTCAGCTTGGCAAATTTGTGAACCATAAGATTATGCCTGCATAAATATCTTCAAACATGACAACCTGGTACTAGAAGGCAATGGCTTGAATTTAAAGCTATGGCGACTAACTTTTCTTTCCTTGATTCTTCATGTCTGTGAGTAGAGATCTTCTGTCTCCTTCCCCTTTTTCGTGTCTGTAGAGAGAAAATGATGGAACCGACTGTGTACGTGTGGGAAGGGATTGTGAAAGTGAAATACCACGCCAAGAGGGCATGTGATCTTCATGATACAGTGTAAAAAAAAATAGAAAATAAACAGAGCAATAATTGCGGTTGAGCGCCAAAAAAAAGCGAGTATTCCCATTTGAACTGAAATATACAAATCATCAGGTTTATCAGCATCTCAGAACAGGGGACAATTCATTGTTAAAGAGGACTTTAGGGAGCATGTGTATAATGTACTATAACAGCAAAGCTATCTTCAGCTTGGGCTGTCGGTTGCTCTATTTTCGGTATGTTGCTACTCATGTTCCTATTTTAAATCTTCCGATACGCCTGTTCCTATGGCCCGGTAAAAATGGGATATACATGCTGAAAACTATCCGCATCCAGTGAGGTAACTGGATATGATGATTAGAATATTAACAGCTGTTTCATACTCAATCTGTAGTATCGGCTGAATTCCCATTGATGAATCTCTGAAGCTCTTCTTTGTTCCAGCTAGCCTTGTCTCTTGTGCTCAGTGGTAGTACTTGCGGAGTTGTAGAACCAGCAGAACGATCGGGCAACTCTGGAGAAAACAAACAGAAGCACCACTTTTAGTGGGTCGAACATTCTGCAGCTGCTTAACTTACAATTACTGTCCGTCCAAAGAAATTTTGACTAGTTTTTTAACCATTGAAACTGACTCAACTTTAAGCATATCTTTTGCGGGTATGATTAAACCGAGTTTTTTGAAAAATATTTAACCCATTGCAAGAGAGAGATTTTTCTTCAAATTCAATTTGCTAACCTGGCAGTTTATTGTCAACAAAGAATGCTACCAAGTTTACAGTATACCTGCATGGAATTCAAAACAGCACACTATCAACCGGTAAAAAGAAAATATTCCTCCACTTTCTCGAGAGCAGTAAACTCTTCTTACCAAGCAACAACAATGTCAACAGTATAGTGTTTGCGAGATGCTACAATTAGGAGGCTCTGAACCACGGCAAGAACCCAGGCAAACTGCTTGATGCATCTGCAAGAAGAAGCCACAAAGTCGAATGTAGTAAAAGCCATAAAACCTGAGAGAGAACAAGATTTAGAAAAGAAAAGGAGAGCAGGGAACCTTATATAGGTAATAAGAAGTATTCCTGATAAAAAAACCGTCTATTACCTTCCATAACCCGCCAGCTACCAGGAAACAGTGAAATAAAAGAAAAATAGTATATATGAGTCAATGCACCTATGACAATTATTTACCTGTTTGTTCCATATTTTTGGTATGTACGTACGAATGCCAAGGTAAAAATCATGTGTGATGAAAAAATCAAATCACCACAGCCATAGATGACACCATGAGGAACTGCCCATTAATAGAAATCATATAAGCATCCTGCCAATGTTGGTTAATGAAAATGAGGTATTGCTTAACAGATAGATCATGTATTACTAACAGTTTATCAAGAGCACTTCAAGTGCACTCTTTGGAGGGGGCAGCCTGGCAAGGTTTGAGCCCTGATAAAGACATGTATGATTGCAAAAACTAGGCTTGGATCAAAGCGATAAATTAAAAAAGAACACAATTTACCACGAAATATAAGCATGCAGACTTGAGGAATCTAGATAGTGCGAACAATGAAACACTTCTGTTAAAACTTACTGCACGACAATGATAGTTTGGACCGGGAAGTTGAGTAGAATAGAATGTCATGATCCGGAGAATTTGAGAAACCTAACAGTAACAAAACATACCTAAAGAAATAGTCAGAAATTATAACAGGACAACATAAATACTAGAACTCCTTCATAATTTGAGAAAAATAAGTAGGTCCTGTTGTAGGCCAGCATAACAAAGAACAAAACTTCCAGTGCCACGTAAAGAAGAAGACCCTACTTCTACAATTAAAATCCTGTAAAATGTTGTAAAACACTCGTAGAAAAAAATTAAAAGGAGTTCAAATGAATATTTAGCACGGGATGTAAATAGGGCCATTACGCAAAATGTAACCTGCAAAGGCACATCAAACTAAGATACTTTGATAGTGATTTTTTAAGAAATTTTAGCAAAATCTTACGTTTTGAGCAAATAACTATTACCTTGTACTTACAAGAACGCAAGCAACAATTGCAGCATGGATAACTGTAGGGTACTTACAGCTAAATAAGCAAGAACCCTGCACCAAATCAGCACCGTGTATATTCTTTTGCTTTGGAAGAAGAAAGGATTAAAAGTCCACTGCAACAATAAAAGGCAATGAATTAGAACAAGTAACTAAAACTTCAGAGTAGCATACTAGAAAGCTACATCAACTTCTTAACAGGCCAAGGTAGAAAAGTTAATATATGTGTTACACTTAGTTTAAACCAGTACTAGCAAGTAACTAAAATTTCAGAGTAGCATTCTAGAAAGCTACATCAACTTCTTAACAGGCCAAGGTAGAGAAGCTAATATATGTGTTATACTTGGAAGTTTAAACGGTACTAGCTTCAAGACTTGAAAATTTTGCTATATTATAATTCCTAAATAGTCTGTTTAGCCATTGAAGAAAAAGTGCATAAAAATCAAATAAACTTTCGAGTACTTAAAAAATAAATGAGAAAAGTCTATCATAATGTTAAAAAAAAAAAAAAAAAAAACTTGTATAAGAAGCAATTAGACAAGCTTACCAAAACAAAGGAAGAGAAGATGATAGTGAAGAGAGTCTCGCTCATATAAGCTTTATCTGGACCAAGCTCCTAAGATAACAAAGAGATAATTGATTAAAAAATGCCGTCATAAATTGTATAACAATGATCATAGAATCCAAGTATTAGAATTGGTATCGACCAGGAGCAAAAAAAAGCCGGCATCCTGTAGTGTTGGTCCAGGGCGATGCAGATAGTGAACTCCATGAGCAGCCAAGCCATGTACATACTGCAGATAGCAACACAAGTACTCAAAGAGGGTTACAACACATCCTACATGACATCGAGCTTCTACAAATAAATATAACAAAGGTCAAGGAAGGAAAATAATTGATCTTCGAACGAGTAACAGAGGTGACAAGATAAAACTTATTTTCAGTTCAGCCCAAAAACCCTTGGATGCAAATGAAGGAGCAGCCTCAATCATAAGCGGAGGACCGCAAAAACAAAGGGCCAGGGACAGTTTAGAATGAATCATAATGGTGGGTAGAGGGTCCTAGTCCTCAACGGAACAGGCAAGGTTCTTTTACTAAAGTAGTTCAAAGGACTAAGATGCAAAGGTAAATAAACAAAAGTTGGAAGGAAAACTGATTTTCTTTCATTCAAAAGCTCACATTCAAAATCAAACATGCTACACCATAAAAAAAAAAAAAAAAAAAATCAAACATACTAAATCTACACTAATACTTAAGTTTTGAGGTAATTGTTGCACAATTGAGCAAAGAACAAAGAAAAGCGATATATGTAAAGTCACGTAAAAAATCGTTCCTGCCGATAATAGAAGTATAGAACTAAAGCTCAAAAAAGCTCACACTGATTTGTGCACTCAATAACTACTACTACATTTCCTATCTTAATAGACAATATACCGATTTACAAAAACTGAACAAAATTTAAAAATATAAATTTATTCGTCTAAGAACAAGAAAATAGAAATGCTTTCCTGATCATATATTCAAGTTTTGCCATTTTTTTCAATGCCGAAATTTCAAGAAGCATTGAGACATTTTACAAAATTAATCCATTTTCTTCATAGCAACACGAAAGATTAAGAAGGAACAGAAATTACCTGAAAAACAATTCCAGCGAGAAGATACTTCCAATTCTTGAAAAGAAGCGAAACCTCTGTAGATGTCTCTGAGCAAATTTTCCTCCATAGCTTTGCATTTAAGCAAAAATATTAATCAAAATTTCCACTCGGAAAAAGCAAAAGAGAAAAAGTCAAACAAACAAATAATCAAGAACAGCGACAACAGAGATTGAAGAACAACCTTGGGAGCTTCACGAGCAACGTAAACCGGCATTTTCCCAATACGAGATCAAAGCTCGACATCAATCACCATGAAAACTCTAAATTTTTTGCACAATCCAGTATTGATTATCTCCTAATAAGCTTTTCGGAGTTCAAACTTCAAAATCACGAAATACTTCTTCAGATTATCATGGAAAAGAGGACGATCACTCCAGCAGATCAAATTCAAAAAAAGAACTTGAAATTTCGAAATAAGAGATTAAGAATTAGAACGTTGTAATCTAAATTCTAAATCCACCAACAAATTCCACCGAATTCCAAATCCCGATGAAACTTTTCTCGCTCTCGCTCTCTCTCCCACTCTCTCGGGCGAGGCAATTGAGAAGAAAAGTTCAATAAATTGGCTTAGAAAATTCCCAATAAATCATTATTTTAAAAAAAAATTGAGTCAGTCTCTAATAAATAATTATTTTTTCTTTTTTAAATTGCGTTGAAGAGAAAAAGCAAGTTTCCTTTAAAGGAAAAAAACAAAAAAGAACTAGCTTCTTTTTCTTTTTAATTTCGCGGGCTTTCGATTCGTTGCCTAATCAATTACGTCAGAGAAGTGACTCCAAATAGGTAGATCTTGACCGTAGAATGTATGCTTTATATGGTTTACGATGAAAGAATGGCATTTATAACCGTTAGATTACGCAAAGAAAAGTCGCCGATGTGGAAATGGTTGCACTTGATTTCGACTTTTTAGTCAATAACCGCGAATCACGATCTTACGGTTATTAACGTATAACTACGCTCAGTGGGCTTTCCTGAGTCCCCTCCACGCGATCCAGGTTGAGTTGGGCCTACACACTAAAGGTCCATTTCAATCACCTCAAAGGCTTTTTTTTTTGTGCTTTTTATTTGTTGGTTCAACTATTTGGCAAGGTTTTAAACAAATATTATTAGAGAAAAAAAAAAAAAAAAGTTCACTGCACCTTTTTCTTTTTTTTAAACGTCCTTGTATCTCAATTTTCAACTTACAAGTAAACATTTTCGAAAATTAAAAAAAAAAAGAGAGTAGATTTTGGGAAATGGAGATTAGCTGTTTTTTGCATATAGGTTTTTTTTTTTTTTTTAATTTTTTAGAGCAAAAGCAACATGAAACGAGGAACTCAAATGTTCAGATCATGCCACGAAATAAAACAAGCAGCACACAGCAAAATGTCATGTGCTGATAAAGTTACAACTCATTTTTTGAGTTTAGAGTAATCTTTTGGGGAAGTTCGTCAACTCTATTATTTGATGAGGGACGAGTATATTTTATTTGAATTAATAAAAAATGTTTAGATAAAACAACTCAACAAACTTTCTAGCAAAAAATATAAACAGCTCAACAAACTCTTATCTGACGTCCTCAGTTTTACTTTTCTTTGGCTTGCCTCCTAAGATTGTAGTGCAGTGGAGTAGAAGCAAACTAGCCTTTCTTACTGGTTCAGCTACGAATTTCAGTTTTTGCTATTATTAGCCTGGTGAAGTTACAAAACCTTATTTTCACTTGATTCTGCTCTTAAGTTCTTATAGGACGGTAATCTTTTTCTCTAGATAAGCTCTTATAGGACCATTACAAGGCGCTCTGAATATAAATGGAACCGGAATCCTTTGCCTGCATATTCTTTTATTAGAAGTCCCAAAATTTTTTTAGAGGGTTCTTCTGCAATGAGGACCCTCATTGATATAGCTTTGTTTCTGACCGTGGGTTACTTTTTCGATGCCCATCATAAAAATCCCATTCTTTTTAATGATATTCCTCCATTCAACAAATACAATTAGATAATCTATAATGCAAATGTCAATCACAATGTTATATTTAACACTAAAAAGAGACAAACAAATGCATAGTACTATTTTAAATTCTGTCTCTACTATTTGCGACAAAGACATAATGTTAGGCTTGTATTTTGCAGACAGAGGGTGGGTAAAAGAGTGTGGGGGGCGACATGCAAAAAGGAGGAGACACCTTTTTTTTTCCTATGTTGGTAGCTTTTGGTAAATGGATGAGGTGTCGACCAACGAATTGGTTAGACGGACAAAAAGAAAAGGGTCCAGACAGATTATCCGGGCTTGGAAAAAGAAAGATTTCTAATGACTCGTTCTCCCACTTGATTTTGTGAGAAGAAAGAGGTTTTAAATTTCAGCTGCAATATTAACTACAATAATCCTGTAACAGATATTGAGACCATCGAGCTTCAAAGACTCGAAAACTACAATATGCACACTTAATTTGGTCAAGGAAGCTTTAGTAAAGATTACAATTGATACATTTTCATATTGCCTATGTCATCCAGAAGTAATATTTGGACTTTGTTCCAATTATCTGACCCAAAATCATAAGAGTGCATACTATAATATATTTATAAAAAAGGTCAACTTCCATCTGTCTGCATATAAGCAATACAGATACTGATTAACACGGACGAGAAACGGTGACTGCAGATTATGCACAATACCCGGAGGACCAAAAGGGTAGTTACATAGCTAGACCCGACCGACCGGTGAAAGTGGTGGATAAGACATATATCTTGGAACCTCTCCTTCAATCCGACTAGGACCACTTGTTCCAGCATTTTGCACAAACATGGGTTGTTCCCCAAAAGTCTTTTCTTCAAATGAGTTGCTTGATTCTAAAACTTCACATCGTTTCCTACTATCTATTACTGCTATACAAGTGGAGAATGCTTGTAAAATAGAGAGAGAGGAATTGAACTCAACTGAATAGATCCCTTCCTTGAATGGAGACAAGCTGAAAACCAGCTGGCTTTCTGGCACTCCTCCCTGCAGACAGGTTGTGAAAGCCAAAAGCAACATCAGAAACATTTTTGTTTTTCCTCTGAACTATATGTTTCATTAAGAGTATCCTTAGGCAGCATTCAATAGGATAGGGTTAACCATTATCAATAATTCAAGTTAAAAACTAATACCTATCAAGCAAAAGTTAAAGACTAGTACCTGAGTGAAAAGCTCTAATCTATCTGTGATGGGACAATCCTTGGACGAACTTAAATTCTTATGGACTTGATTCTGGTTTGCAAGAATCCAAAGTTTGCAACCCAGATCCCAACCACCACAGTCACATGATCCACCTGTACGCCAACGCTCAATCAACGATGAGGGTCCTCCTTTACTAGGTAGACCATGAATGGCACTTGGAAGTATGACCGTTGTGCTGATGAAATCTTGGCAGCCGAAGAAACGCTGAAACTGAACATCATTGACAGGGTTAGAATGACAACTAAGTCCTGACGATAACTCCTTTGAATTAAGCTGGTATGCATTTGCAGGTGGCCCATCCTTCATGTAGCTTGAATCGTTCTTTTTTGGAAATTTGACAACAATAGCTGCAAGCTCATTATTTGGCTCTAACTCAGAGGTTTGGTTATCTGTCTGTTTCGGGTCTACGGAGAACAACACAAACTCTCTTACACCACCCTTATTCTGTGCAGACAAATTGGACAACCCAGAATCAGAAACCTTCATTTGAGCAACAACATTAGAGGTGTAATCATGAACATTGCCTCTGCCGCTTTGGTTGATCCAACTACCATTCTTTTTCTTCATATCTTGAATGGCGAAGAACGTGTAAATGCAGATGTGGCCATCCTCTTTTGTGGTATTTAGCATCTTCACTGTCGCTGCAAGGATGTTGCTCTCGTTGTTAACTGCAAATGTGAAAAGAGGCAAACCATTCTTAACCGCAACTTGCAAAAGAGCTTGAACTGTTGATGGTCCAGGTTTCTTGTCCATAGCAAATTCATTGACATTAATTTTCTTGCAACCAGTCATGCCCAGCTTTACTTTCCCAGACCGCATAGCCAATGAAACACGCTGCCCATCAGCTGATTTGCAAGCCCTATCTGTTGATACTGACACCTTCTCTGATGGCTCCATGTAGTGAGCGCACTTTTCTGCCTTCGGCTTCAGTATAGGGTCCAGTAACCGTCTCAGAGGACTTGACCTAGCCCTGCCAGTTGCATCAAGTTTATCACCGCTTGAAGCATCACCAGCAGAAGACATGGCTTTTCCCATGGCAGATTTAACAGAAACATCTGTTGACCTCTGGTTTCGTAAGTTCAAACCATCCTTCGAACTGGAAACTTTACTCATCTTACCTGCAACATTGGCAAGCCGATAAAATGGTGAAGTACTTCTTACTTTTTCAGCTGTTAAAACTGGAAACTTTACTCATCTTACCTGCAACATTGGCAAGCCGATAAAATGGTGAAGTACTTCTTACTTTTTCAGCTGTTAAAACTGGAAACTTTACTCATCTTACCTGCAACATTGGCAAGCCGATAAAATGGTGAAGTACTTCTTACTTTTTCAGCTGTTA
>CAMOHE010039809.1:0-48140 GCA_946598075.1 Artocarpus hirsutus | reverse complement strand
AACTGGAAACTTTACTCATCTTACCTGCAACATTGGCAAGCCGATAAAATGGTGAAGTACTTCTTACTTTTTCAGCTGTTAAAACTGGAAACTTTACTCATCTTACCTGCAACATTGGCAAGCCGATAAAATGGTGAAGTACTTCTTACTTTTTCAGCTGTTAAAACTGGAAACTTTACTCATCTTACCTGCAACATTGGCAAGCCGATAAAATGGTGAAGTACTTCTTACTTTTTCAGCTGTTAAAACTGGAAACTTTACTCATCTTACCTGCAACATTGGCAAGCCGATAAAATGGTGAAGTACTTCTTACTTTTTCAGCTGTTACTTTTTTTGACTTTTGATCTGATGCTTTGGAACTGTCTATTGAGCGTGAACATGTGGGTACTGCAGTTGAATTTTTTGCCTCCAAATTTGTGCCACTGCACAGATTATAATCCACTCTAGGTGAATGTGATACTGAGTAAGATGAACCAGATGAACTCTTGGTTCTCGCTGCAGCTGAATTTGTAGAGTTGAGCTGTTCTACCTGAGGCTCTTTTTTGCCAACTCCGGAAGGAAGAGGGCATGAATGTGGAATATTCGCAGGTTTGAGCTCATCTTGGCATGCTGTCTTACATCCCTCCGGAAAGCTTCTTTGACGTTGTCCTGATCTCTGGCCAGAAAATACGGTCAAATTAGAATCTTGGGGATGACCAGGATGATTGCTTTCTGTGAGACCCACAGGCAAAAGCAGAACTATGGTTTTGCTTCCTTTAGAGGAATTATGTTCAAAATTTTTTAAATTTGGTTTCTTAGCCTTCTCCTCTCTTTTTGTACATTCACCACCTTCAATCTTCCCCTTTACTGTTGATCGTGATGGCATCTCATAGTTGGGATCATTTCGCAAAAGTCCACATCCTGGATCCTTCTGCCAATTTACGTCTGACCGATCCTTCTTCCGTTCTTTCTGCTCGATCTCTTGATGCTTTTTGAAGAGAGCTGGAGCTGTGCTGGTGAATGTTTCCGACCTATTCAAGGTACCACTCAGTGGAGTCTCAATGGCCCGAAACTTTTCAACACTTTCTGAGAAGGATTTAACTTGGCACGAGCCTTCCATTGGAGATGCCATCACATGAAACTGTAAGGACGGATGGCCTGTACTTTTGCGAGCAGGTGAAGAGCTATGACATCTATTAGAATGTGGAGACGACCCATCTGTAGAAAAAGACGAGGATGTGTTGCTACTGGACGGAGAATACCTGCTGCATCTATAAGCCATCTGCTTATGGCTGTATTGCCATTTTTCCAGAAGCCTCCAGTCAAGGACCCCAACATTTAAAGCTTTCTCCTGTACAGTTTGTCCTCTTTGTAGATAACAGGGCAAATTTGACATATACTTGACAAGTTCATCCTCATCAACTTCTTTGCCTCCAATCTGCTGCTTTTGAGGAGCCCCTGAGAATTTATGTGGAACGTACTTTACATTCTTTGTAATTTCAGAGTGGAGATCAGCATATGAGGGACGGGCCTTTTCTGGTTTTAACTTGTCTTGCAGCTTCATACTTTTGCTTGCCCGAGGGAAAATGTTCTTTGAAGTCCCCGGAGATTGTTTACCTGAATTCCTTTTGGTTTCTGAAAGGTAATCCATGGATTGAAAAGGATGCTTCTGCACTCAACTGGTTTGTTGTGTTTGCTCAGCAAACAAGTTTGAACTAAGATTGTCAGCTGCACATGAAAATTGATTGACATATAAATGTAGGCCCTGAAGAAAAAAGAAAAGTCCATAAAATATCTACAAAGAATTGAAATTATGAAAACAGGGTTGCCAAAAAGAAGTGAAAGTCTGCATTTCATTAAGATCACATATACTGATTTATGAAAAAAGAACAAATTCACATAAGAGGTTCAGGTAATATCAGGAAATGGGAAACTGAATCCTTTGTTTTCAATACAAGTGTAGCAACCAAATCAATTAAGTGATCACATAGACTACAGCTAGAGCATGAGAACACCTTAACCAGAAAATACTGCTTTCATAAGCTCAAGGAATTTCTAAACATTTGTTGAGCTAGTATAGTTCCAAGATACCTGTGATAAATCTTGCTTAAATCAATTACATGTCAAAAAGGGAAGAGAGGGGGAGAAAGAGTCAACAAAATTATTCAGCATCTCAAGGCTAACTTCTGATCTCATAATAGCTCTCTACCTCTTTTTCCCCTCCAACCGAGGAGCAAAGAATAACAAGGAAAAAAAATTAGACAAAAGTCAACGGTCAGGGTTTAAAGCAAGACTACAGTTGACGAATTTAGTGATGAGAGTTTTCTCCATTACCCAAAATTTCACCTTCATCCCAAGTTCCAGCCAAATAATAGAGTGCAATTTATCGTCCACGTAGTTCAACAATTATGAGAACCAAACAACTTATCTATACCAGTAATCAACTTCTCCAAGCAAGTCCAAAGTATCACAAATTTTTTAACTTGCAAGCCAAAGAAAAAAAGAAGAAGAAGAAGAAACTTAATACAAGAGGACAATTGGGTAGTATATGGACAAAAGGTGACCTACCAAGGAAGCAATACGGAAAAGCAAGAGTTCAGTGGTCCTTAATTTCCCATTTTCAAAAACTCAAGATAAGGAAAAACGACCCATCGTCCTTCAGTGTTTACAGGTATCCTCTAAGCCTAGTACCACAAATTACCGAAGAAGAAACAATTTTTGCCAGCTATTCAAAATTCAAAAACCAGAGCGGACTCGTCTTTCAAAATTTCGAAACTCTTAAGGCCGTGTTTGGGTATAACCAAAAGAAAGCATTTCATTTTTCTTTTCATTTTTCTTTTCGTACTTTCCTAGCTCCCAAAAAGCGTTTTCGACATCTAAAGAGTCATAAGGCTGAGATTTTAGCTTAATTCCACAACTTTAATGAAAAAAAAAAAAAACAATCAAAAGAAAAAACTAAAAAAAAGGCCGAACGACAGACACAATTACAATTTCACAGCGATCGAAGTTTCTCACGAGCCAAACAGAAAATCTTATCGCAAATTGACAGTCAGAAAAGGACTGCGCAGAAGGTATGAGTAGGACTTACCAGAGTTCAAATCCGGCAATGTAGGGAGGCGGACCCGGGACACGCCATTAACGGAGAGCGCAACGACCTCGGAGAGGAAGCCTCGGGCGTCGGTACGTCATTTTTCTCCAAAAATAGCGAGCGAAAGAGTGCCAGAGAGATCGCAAAAGCGGAGTAATAATGGAGCTGCTTTCTTCGTAGTAATCCCAACGGCTGATCACTGATCAGCTCTTTCTCTTTCCCAAACTCCAACGACGTCTCTAAGAGAATATCAAGCTCAAAGATTCACGCGGAGAAACTGCTTCAGAGAGAGAGAGGGAGACAGGAGAGAGAGGGAGAAAGAGAGGAACAGAGAGAAGTAGCCAAGAGGAAGAGAGAGCCAGTCGTTTTCATCAGACGGCTACAAATGAAAGGAAACCTAATCATGTGGTCCTGCGTGAGAAATGCCATTAGACTGTTGTTAAAAGAAAGGAATCATCCTTCAGAATTATTTAACTCAATGATCTCTTCAAAGCAAGGAATTTTGCATCTTTGATTTTGACCTAAACCAAAAAAAAAAAAAAAAAATAGAAAGACAAAAATTCTTATCTTGTTTAATAATTAACTGTAAATTATTTTTTCCACGAACGAAAGTGTAAGAGATTAGAAATAAAATGTTATTTCTAGCTCTCTATTTGGCAAACCTGATCAACCAATTGGTTAAAATTTATAAATGTATACTGTGAAGCAAAAGCTTATTATTGAATTAATTTTTTCAATTCAAACCAATTTGAAAAAAGTGCTGGACTTATGGTAATATATAGGATGTTTAAAAGAGTGGTAAGAACAAGTGGTTATAACCATTGTTACTATAGTATGTGAAAGCTTTATAATGTAGCAACCTTTTTTATTGTTAGCATGTGAGAGCTTTATACTGTTTATAACTAAGTCTGTGGTGGGAACTGAGCGGTTAGAACCACTGCCAAACAGGGGGATAGAATCCGTTTAGTTTATAGATTTAAATAGAGAATTTAAATGAAAATTTAAATTTTTGTAAGAAAAAATACCATAGCAAAATGATTCAAGTTGTGGTTCAAACTACGAACCAAACGCACTCATAATAATTTTATGAAAGGGATCGTCTGCAAGATTATTTGATTTAATTATTTCTTTTTTATATACAAAAGGATGAGAAATGCCACCTATTTTTTAGTAGGGTTAAGCGTGGCTCGAACCCTCAACCTATGATTGGGTTGGGTGGAAAGATTTGCCACCAATTATGCTGCCCTCACCAAAGCAAAGAATTTGTGATCTTGCCAAAGCCATCTCTTCTTGACAGGTATGAACAAAATTCTTATTTTTTAAATAATTTTCTATAAATTATTTTTGTCTAATAATATTGCAAGTGTAAGAGAAAAAGCAACATGTTATTTATGATCATCTATAAATCATTTTTTTTCTAATAATAATGCAAAAGTAAGAGAAAAAAGTAAAATGTCATTTATAATCAGTGTGTGTAAATATGTTTTGCAAGTTATATGGTATTAGAAAAAAATTAATTTTGGAATGTGGAAAAGTCGTGTCTTTAGAAAAGGTAAATTTTCATCTAGCAAACATAAAATATAAAACATGGTAATAGAAAAACAGGTGGACAATAATTTAGATTGAAAAATAAATAAATAAAACAATATATCCCCTTTTTTCCTTTGTAACTAGGGGGTGTTTGAAAGATGGTGAGAACTATTTTTACTGTAGCATGTGAGAGCTTTACACTGTAACAATATTTTTTATTGTTATTATAACATATGAGAGTTTTATACTGTTTATAACTGAGTTTGTGATGAGAACCACAGTTCCCACCACTTTGCCAAACACCCCGTATATTTCATCCCTTAAACGAGGAATTCTAAAACGGACTTCCATCAATATTGACCCCACCAGCTGAGGATCCACTTGAAAATGCTTATTGGACCGTCCGATGATGATTGTTGCGATTGTCTTTACTTGATGCATTTAGGAAGCTTTTCACGTAAAAGTATTGAATTGATGTTTTCATGAGGTGAAAAAAAAAAAAGACTTTATGAAGAAAATATAACGCCTAATATGGTCGAAACATAAAAGTAAAATACTAACGGGTGATGACCGGTTTCGGACGTCCATTTAGAAAGAGTTCAGTTTATAAAAAGTGAAAATTACCGCATTAAAAGGGTTTTTAACAAACTGATTTAAACAAAATTTTGATATACATTGTAGCATTTAAAAGCATTGTATCGTAAGTTTTTTTGTTTTATATTATAATATGTAAGAGTTTAACATTTTTTTTGTTATCAATTTGGTTTGAAACAATATGTCAAACACTTTGTAGAGTGCGAAAATATGTCAAACACTTTGTAGAGTGCAAAAATATAAAAAAGACGTAGATTTATAACGTTCATGAAGGCTGTATTCACCATGAAGTAATGGGGTTTTAATAAGAAGTAATAAAAGTAAATTACAATGAAGAAAGGAAGAGAAGGGAATTGTAGAGAATGAATAATGCAAAAAATATGGAGTAAAGGACAACGTATGGGTGTGCTTAATTTGTGATAGCATCCCTTATCTACAAGAGATGATTTGGATTCTCTCTTTTTTTTTTCCCTTGATTCTTTAAGTGATTCTACCAATCATTTAGAACTTAAAGTTGAAACTTAAACTGTATAGCATTTAAGAGCTTTATATTATAACAAACTTTTACTTTTCACCGTGACATGTGAAAACTTTACATTGTAGTACTTAAAACTTACAAATCTTAGTCGTTTATCATGGTTTGGTTCCTATAGTGCTCTAGTCGATTTGGGCACTCAAATTAGTTGACACATCACTTGCTTGCTCGATTTGTTTTGAGTTTCTTTATAATAAGAGATGAGATATAAAATCTGACTTCTTCATAGGACAACAAATATCTTATGATAAGGTTATCATCGTATCAAAATTTTGATGATCGAGTAACCATTTGTGATTGACATTAAAAAGGTTAATGATCAATAAATTGATTTGAAAGAAAATAACACCAATCAAGTCAGAAATTTATTTTGTTTTTAACGATTTAAAATTTTTAAGATAAATCAAATAATTTTTTATCACTTTTGTCAATTTGATATGATCCATTTTTATGCTTGTAGTCTTATTCATGTACCTTAAATTCATAGTTTCATACATGAGGAAATAACAATATCTAGTGAAATTTTAGAAGATGAAAGTCCATTTTAAAATAACAATTATTAACATTTACTGCCCCTAAATTTTAAGGCCTCTCATATTTTACCCTTTGAATTTTAAAAATCATTATTTTGCCATTGAACTTTTCAAACTCCTTATTTTTCTCTTTGAACTTTAAAAATTACCACTTTTTTGCTAAACTTTGAGAGCTCCTCATACCTCTTAAACCTCCGATTTTTTGTTCTAATAGAAAAAATTAAGCCTACGTAATCTACACATGTGTCACTTGTAAAGACAAAAATAACTTTTGTTTCACATTTACACTCTCTCACTTAAGGGTTTTTTTTTCTAATCTAAATTCTCATTTAAAAAAGGTTTGTATATACATTTCTTCTCATCTTTAATGTGTAACTCTCATTTAATAAATTGATATTGTTTACCGATGTCTCCTCATATTTAATGTGTAACTCATCTTTTTTATTATTCAAATTCAGATATCGATGAATAATATCGACTTATTAAATAAGTTACACATTAAATATAAGAAAAAATATGCAATCAAACACATCTTAAATAAGAGTTTAATTTTTTTTAAAAGAGCCTTAAGTGGGAGTGTGATAGTAAAACAAAACTTGAGAGTGATAAAATCTCATTTTTGCCCTTATAAGTGACCTATGTGTGAATCATATGGGCTTAATTTCATCTATTTAAACAGAAAATCAAAAAATTCAAGGCAAATTGAGGAGCTTCAAAAGTTTAAGAGGTAAAATGGTAATTTTTAAAGTTCATGGGAACAAAGTAAAAATGTTTTGAAAGTTCAAAAGGTAAAGTAATGATTTTTAAAATTCATAAGTAAAATGAGAGAGACTCTAAAACTTAGTAGTCATTGGTATTAATAACCCTTAAAATAAAGAATGATTATTTTATCGCTTGAAAACATATGAATTATAGTAAAAATAAATATACATGAATTTGATCACATTCTAAAATTTAACCAGTAAATAATAACGAATGGAAAATGCTGCAATATGAGAACTTCTAAAAGTTCTCATTGATTAAAATCTTTACTCGTTAAAAGTTCTCAGAAGGCGATCCCCATTCACACAAAATCTTTACTCGTTAAAAGTTCTGAGAGGGCGATCCCTATTCACACAAACTTGAAATATGGGGTTAACAGCAACCCATGGCGCGACCTTCGCTGCGATCCAAAGTTGCCGAGCTCCATCCCCACCCACCCAAACAGTTGCTAGCAATTATGGTGTCTTTGAACTCATTGAACTGCTAATGAGCTCGTTTGCCTTTTATTGTTTAAATCTAGATCTAGTGGACCGAAAAAAGACCTTATTGATGAAAACCTTTTATCATAGCATTCAACAAATATAGGGCATAATTTTTTCAAAAAATTTTCACAAATTTAATCATTTTGCATTATGCTTTTTCATAAAGATCGGCGTTTTAGCCCCATTTTATGAATTTTTACAAAAGTTTTTCGGATTCCACGTCAAGATATTACGCCTCTCTTTTGAGACAGGATGCGTCCAAAATGAAAATTTTCCCTCAAACAACAGTAAAAAAGTGTCAATTTATAGAATATATATATATATATATATATGCTTTTTTATCATATAATTTTTGTAATTATGTGAAGATAAGAAAAACTTATTTATTTATGGATTACCATTACAAGTAAATCATAACCAAGAGATTTGTTATAGGGTGTTTAAAAAATATGGTTACAACTCAAATTTTTGAACTAAAATTGTAACATGTAAGCTTTACACAATAGCTTTTTTTTTTTAATTATTGTAGTATGTAAGAGCTTACACCGTAGTAATTAGTAGTTTTGGTTAGAACTAATTTTTCAAACACTTTTATAATTATAACAAACATAAGCTAAAATTATTTAATATCCTGTTAGCACCCTATCAATAATTATCCAGTGGAAGATGGTAAAAAAGTGTCGATTTTTAGAACCGTTATCATTCCTATTATATTCGCCATGGGTTGTGATTTATAAATTTTGATTCTCTTTTTTTTTTTCATTTTTTTTAACCATTTACAAGCCCCGTTGCAGTACTTCCAACAAAAGGAGTGATTTTTATTTATTTATTTATTATTATTATTTTTTAACGACAGCTCACAAAGCAGACTTGAATGAAGACAACAACTCACCAAGCAGAAGGCAGAGACCCGTCCTGAACTAAAACAAGATCGACTATCAGCTCAAGCCTAGTTGGTTTTCACAAAAAAATTTGGTCTCATTCATACATGAAAGTACTTTCATTTTCATATAGTCCTATTCCGAAAATAAGCTTCTCAAATTTCACCTAAGAAAGCAACGAGTCCTTCTTGAAAACACACAAAAAATAAATAAATAAATGAAAATGGGAGAAAATAACAATATTTTTGGAATCAATATTGAGTATGCAAACTTGGCAAAACAAATAGAGAATCAATGTCGGAAGTGGGTCATAGGGGGCAGAATTTCATCACATAAACCCTCAAAATAATTGAGGGAGAAATAAAAAGGAAAGAGAATATACTTTTACTTTTGGCACAAAATATGCTTTAGAGAGCGGCTGGGATTAAAAGGTAATACTTTTAAGTGGGGAAAGAAAGAAAAAGACTGAGAAAGATACCAAAAAGAAGAAAGATAAAAGAAGAAAGTAGTGGCGAATTATTGGGGCATGGTACAAATTCAAAAGGTCTGGTCTATGGACCTAAACATGAATAAAAGGTTGATAAATGCAATGTTACAATGTTTGTGTTCAAGAGCCAGGTGGGCATTGCAATTGCACTTGACTGACTACTTTATTATCATCTTATGGTTATTGTGCTTCTAATTTCATCCTATTTCTTTCACCAATGAATATCATCAAATATATTAGTCTTACATAGTTTCCCCCTATTCTATAAGAGTCTGTGTTTCGTAAATAGATTCAAATTAGTGATTTGATATGAGTTATGTGATTTGAATTAGGATTTGAGTTAAGGTCCTTTTGATAAATGGATTCGAATTAATGATTTGATTTGAGTTAGTGTGATTTAAATTAGGATTTAGTTAGTGATTTGAAATATTATTCGAATTGACGTTTGGATGTTCATTTAAGTTTTAATCCGGGTATGGAATAAAATTGATATTTGTGTTTGGAGAGGTAGTGAAAATAGTTTTTAATTTATCAATAAATATGATAAAATCTTAACGTTAATGATCCTAAAAAAATGCAATATACATATTGATTTATTCCTCTCTTCATTAGAAACACAATGAAAAAAGAATCATCTCAATTGAATAACAAATAAAGAAGTTATGATTTTTTTCCTCAAATATAGGAGAGAGAATTTTAGTTTTTATTGTAACAGAGATATCCGAGTATTAAAAATTATGGAGAGTCAGAATTCTGAAAACTTAGATTCTTGATACTCAAAGAATTTAGATTTTGGAGAAAACAAACACGTATTCAAAAAATTCTTAATACTCGAATCTAAATTTGAGTCTAAAAAATCTAAAAAGTTTTCGAAACAAACGCACCCTAATTTTTAAAATTTATTTCAGAGTAATGTTAGAGCACCAACTCCAATCATAATTTTTATATAAATTATTGAGTTGTTATTTTTTATTGATAAATATAACCTCTTATTATTTATTGATATGGTAATTTCTTAAAAATATTAATACAAAAATGACAACTCAACAGCTAGTAGGTGTTTGGAATGATGGTGAAAACCAGTGGTTAGCACTATTTTTATTATAGCATGTGAGAGCTTTACACTGTAGCAATTTTTTTTATTATTACTGTAATATATAAAAATTTTACACTGTTTATAATTAAATTTATAATGAAAACTGCCACGCAGCCAAACAGCAGTTAAAGTTGCAACTCGAATTTGTTTCCATTGCATTATTATTTATTCTAAGAAGAAAGGTTGTTGGTAGTACTATGATAATTAAAAGTGGGGGCGAATGCTATCAGGCATTGAAAAATATCTGCATTGAGCCTTAACTTTTTGTGTAGGGAGATAAACCGAGTTATTTCAGCCTTTCTAAGACACAAGAATAAATGGTAGACGCTATTGGGCAATAAAAGACAACTGGCATTGTTCTTTTTCTTAGCAAAAAGAAATGAAAAAATGATTATTTCCTTTAAATCCTTGATTACATATAAAACTTTTACTACCCCTAAATCCTTATTACTCAAATTATTTGTTCAATTTTTTGTGTCTTAAATGGTGTCCAACCAATCATATTATGATACATTATTTAATGAAGAACATGTAAAAGAATTATACACTATTTCAAACTTTTTAAATGATGTGTTATAAGAGAATTGATTAGACATTACTTAAGACATCAAAATTAGACAAATAGTTTCAATCCAACCCTTGGCTTTTCCTTTTTAGATAAAGAAAATTGGACTAATTGACTCGTATTAAATAGCTATGAACCATCCAATTTATTAGGTTGCCGACCTCCATTTAATTTTGAACAAATCCAATCAGGATTTCCACGTATCAATCATGCGTTATTAACCTTGTTGTACTTTATTTTCAAGTTTTTTTTTTGTAATTAATCTTTCTGAGTTTATTTTTTGTTACGAATTAGACGTACTATTTTTATCAAAAACAAATGAAATCGCAAAAAGAAAAATAAGCATAAAAAATACAAATAATTTATAGTGATTTACTTTTAATGTAAGAGTTATGTCTACTTTTCGTTGTAAAAAATTCACCATAATGAAAAAAAATTACAAAAGAAAATTCTACACCACTGAACTCTTTGTGTTTGATTAACCTCTCTTGCATACCTCAAGTCACTACCCTCTTTATATATACATGTGTATATATATATATAAACTGGGACAACTAAACTTTGAAGTGTGAAATCTTCAAACTACGTACTAAATTTTATAATATTGATTATGATAATCCTCTACGTAAAACAAAATTTTGGAACATTAAATGAGGCTTCAAAATTTAACAGTTTTCACTTTGCATATTCTCATAGATATTATTATTCAATTACATGCACAAATGATAAAACTAATGTTTTTAATGCCTATGGCGCACTGATACCTCTATAATTGTTGGATCCATATATCAACTTTCACCTTCTGTTCCAATATTCAAGGTTTGCCGTTCCAAATGCATTTTAATGGTATTTTGTTTCATATGTAATAATATCAGTTTAAACAGCTAGTTTCAACCTATTGTTTAGGCACAAAACTAGCATATTGATTATAATTGATAAAATGAAATTGGCTTATTGGATCCACCTTAGTGTTGATTATAATTGGCTTATTGACTGGTTCTTGTTCAAACAACTTTTAACTTTTTAGTGATTCTTAGTCGCTTTTAGGAGTTGGTACATAATATTAATACACAAATTTTATTTTATAATAAAAAGCAAACATGATTGACGAATGAAACAAATTCAAAGTGAAAGAGATTAGAAATAAATCCCCAACTTAATTTGTTTGTCGTATTATTGATAGGAGGCAAAAACTAAGCCTAAATAACAAACGTGACCTGCAAAGGATCTAAATCACTTTTTTAGGAATAATACCAGTAATCATGGGATTAAAGATTATGAGCCCACTGTAATATTTTTAGGACAATTTTGAGTCATTGACCCCATTCCTATTTTTCTCAAAAAATAAAAAAATAAAAAAATAAAAGAAAATCCCCATTGCCAAACGTAATTACAAAGCTGAAAGCCATGCAACAGATGTACCAACAAAGTCGTATCGCATAGCAGACAAGTGATACAATAAGCTCAAATTAAGAATCCAAAGCCTAGGCCCCTGCCATACTACACACACACACATATATATAAATATGTATATTTGGTAGGGCACACCTGATAAGAATGGCAATGTCAGATACATTTATGGGTTTGAAATTTGGTGTCAAAGGTCACATGCAGTTCAGTCTCAAGTCAGACAAATCTTCAAACAACTTGCAGGCCAATTTCAAGCCTCAATATATATAAAAGCCCGCTCTACGTGTCATTTTCCATGCATGTATTTCAAGGATCTCATAAATTCCCCCTTTCATTGACTTATTATTCACTTGAAATAAATAATTAAAATTTTTTTAATCTATGATAGAGCGTGAGAAAAAAGCCCTCAAATTAGGGGTGTTTAGGAGCGCTAATAATAGAACGGTAAAAAAGTGTTTCAAACCATTTTTTTATATATTTTTTTACAAAATTTAAAACAAAAATGTTTTGAACTGCTTTTGAGTGTGTTTAGCAATGCAATTAGAACAAATATTGTAACATGTGAGAATTTTACATTATAACCTAGTTGTATTTATACTATTGCATGTGAGAGCTTTACACTATAACAATTGAAACTAAGTTGAAACAATGTTGTCAAACGAAACCGATACATAAGTCCCCATCATGGTTCAAACCTTGGTCTTGCACCATCTCTCACGAGGATATTTGACAAACATGGTTACAATCAACTTTTTAGTTACTAAATAATGTAAAGCGCTCACATGTAACAATAAAAAATATAAAATTACTACAGTATAAAGCTCTCATGTTTTTTAGTGTTTTAAACTAAAAAATTAGTTCTAATCATGCCTGCCGAACAACCTAATGTCCACTTTTTTTGTGGTTCTAAACTGTACACCCATATTATTTCACCAAAAAAAAAAAAAAAGGTTAGTTTCATGTCTAGTCATTATTTTTCTTTTCATTTGTATTACGAATGTTATGATCTAGTTACTTTTTGGAGTCCTAGGTCATTGAAGACAAGGGATCAAACCAAATCTAATTAGACAGCCAGTTAAACAGCGTTTAATATCAAGTAATGCAATAATTAAGTAATAAGTAATGTTCAAGAGAATAGCTTATCTTTTAACTACTAGTTGAAATAGCTTATCTTTTAACTACTAGTTGTCACATTTATGATTTATTCACGGTCTCGTATCAATTGTTGGCCCAATTTTCATGCCCGTCAGGGCGAATACCGAAGGAAAAAGTCATGCTTAGTCAAGAAGATGGCCTATGCCTTCATTATTGTGAGAGAGTTGTCTTGAGAGAACAGTGAAGAATAGGGTTTGCATCTTTTTTTTCCCCTCAAAGAAACTTGCATTGCAAATCATAAAAGATGCAAATACTAATACTCACATGAATGATCCCGAAGCACAAAAAACTCGACTATAAATATCAATTGACAAGCTATAAATTTAAATAAAACATTACCTAAAAAAAAGGCGTGATTAGTTTTGACAATAGAAAACCAAATAGAGCACATGAATGATCCCGAAACAGAAAAAACTCGACTATAAATATCAATTGACAACCTATAAATTTAAATAAAACATTACCTAACAAAAAGGCGTGATTAGTTTTGACAATAGAAAACCAAATAGACACCTCAATATTGAGCATATATGTAAGTTTTTCAACAAAACTTTTGTAATCCATGAAAAAATTCAATTGCTCTAAATAAAGATTGGGAAAATCAACCCGCGTTTAAGATTGGGAAAATCACCCTATCATGGCACAACACAAAATCCAAATACATGATAAACACTCACGAACGGGATTCAACACCACCTTTATTAAAACAAAATATAAGCCAAAAACAAGAAAAATATCCTGAATCACAGGAACGATGCTTTTGATAACAAGACAACTTCCTGAAAAAAGAGCAACAGACAAACAACGCAGCAAAGGACGGAAGAAAAAGCCCTCAACGAATCCATTGGTTAAACTCAACAAAAATCTACTACTTTCTTAAGAACCAACGGTCTCTTTATAAGAATCAACAATAATTTTCCAGATTTGACTAGTAGTTGAAACACAATTATAATCTCAAATATAGAGTTCAAATTAGTCGGAATCTTAAGATAAAAATTATTTCCAAGATATTGCCCTCAATCATTTTCAAGAGGAAAGAAGTGGATTCGCCATCTTACAATGATTGCAATTTTTACGAAATCATAAAGCTCATATATATGATACCCAAGTTTGATCATAAACTACTGAAGTAATAATATTCGTTAAATATTAGCCTCATGTGATTGCAATCATATGTAGGTATGAAATCTTTCCCAACCGCTAAAATTGGTTATATATATATATATATATATATATATATATATATTTTTTTTTTTTTTCCTTAGTGGCTAAAGGTTGAAATTGGTTATCTGACATTGGCACATATGTTTGTCGCATTGCCAAATTCGCTAGTTGGGAAGAAAGCAATCTCATCCAATCATTTGGCTGTAGTTGGGGTAGAGTAGGACCTTCCTATTATATTTAAGGAATACATATATAAAGTGTGTGGGTGGTATTTAGGCTTAGATAAAGTACTAGATTTATCATGGTGCTATATGGATATTATACGTGCTTATATAAATAAGTTATATAGCATTCGAACATAGAATAAAGGACATTCTAGCTTTTGGCAAATGTTGTTTGTACCTTATTACTTTGGTTTAGAGTATCTTAAATATTTAACGTGTTCAATTTTTCATGTCTGAGGTATTTTTATGATACCTCGAAGTGTTTTTATTATTTTGGAGTGTGTATTGTCTTTACTATTTTTTTTTTCCTTTTAATCGTTATTCTTATCACGTCTATTCTTGCTATATGAGATTCTATTAAAGCACGAAAAAAGGTTTGCTTTGCAGTTACTGTTATAATTACTGAGAGTGTGTTTGACAACAAAGTTAGATCTAAAAGTTGAAACGACTTTATTATAACATATAAAAGCTTAATATTGTAACATATTTTTACTTTACACTCTAAAACGTAAAAGCTTTATATTTTAGCAATTCTGATTATATAGTTAAAACGATTTATATATTAGACAGGTAGGCTTATTAATAATTAGTTTGCTGGGCGAATTAGTCCTCATACTCTTGAATAGAGGTGGCAATAAACGTGTTTGTATCAGTACATTTACAGCACAAAACGTTTAGCCAGAACACAAACACGACAGGTTTAATGAATGTGCTAGAAATGCAAACACGAACACGACACGCTTATGACACGCGTAACACGACACGACACGATTAACACGATTATTAAACATGCCGTGATAGGTTGACACGATAACAACACACATATGACACGTTTATGACCAATTAACTAAAAATTAAAAAAAAAACAAATAAAAAAAATTAACAAAAACACATCTATCTAATACTAACCTATTACAAATATTTCAAATATTTTTATTTTTAAGTTTAAATGTGTTATAATTGGACGGGTCATGTCGTGCCGTATTGTGTCAACACGTTTACGGCCCGTTTAATTAAACGTATTAAGATGTGTTTAGCGTGTTAGTACGAATCCAGCCTGTTTATTTTTATGTTATTTATGTCAACCCATTTATGACACAATTAATAAATGTACGGTTCAAATCTGTTTATCTTATGTCATTTTCATATCGTGCCATCGTGTCTTTTTTAAATTGCCGGCCCTACTCGTGAACCCTTGCACTTTAGAGAACATCAAATGGGCAGCAAAGGTTCTTCGGTCATTAGCTTCTCGACCCAGATTGACTCATGAAGACTTATGGGCCAAGCCCATTACCTTTCAGATCCAGCAATGGCAGCATACTTTTCTAGATCCACGTTGATTGGAATATATGCGAGCACTGTCATGCCCTGGCCAAATCCTTCAACCATGCTCACAATAAATCAGATGAAACATTATATATGTGTGTATATAGATATATAGACTTATTTTCAATAATTATATTTCTAAAAAGAATATATTATAAATATAAAAAGAGTATATTGTGACAACAATTATCGATACAATATAATAATAAATCATCCTCATTAATATCAAATATATATATATTTTTACAATAATGAGATTTACACCAAACAAATTTAATAACAATATTTATTAAAAACATAACCATTAAAACGATATATATGACGAATAAAAACAACTTAATTGGTTATAAGTCCTTCCATCTTAACCATAAGTTAAAAATTTCAATCACATTAAGCCTCACTGGAAAATAATGACACTCTCCCTCTCTTTTATCATAAAAAAATAATATATATATATATATATATATATGTGTGTGTGTGTGTAAGAATGGTCTTCAATTAAACCCTAATCAATTTGACACATGCAACATTAATACATTAATGTAACAGACTAACCATCAACTTGTCTAAATATAGCATCTAAAATACATGTGATGGATTACATTTATTTAACATTACATATGAACAAAATTGAACAAATTGAATGTAATACGCATGTACAAACAATGTTAGATTTACGACCATCGGACGTTGTATGTGCTCCTTTCAAAAAAACCAAAAAAAAGTTCATGTATATCGGATCGATTAAGGTGTCTGGTTGAAGATTATTCTTATATAGGAATACTTGAGTTCTGAATTATGACCAGTCTTCATGTGATGGGATCGTAAAAGAAATTGAGCATATTTCTTGTCCTAGCTCCTAAAGTTAATGGCTACAACCAGGAGGAAAATTATTAGGCTGTTTATATATTTCAACCATTTCAACTTTTTGCTTTCAAAAGCATTGGTTTACTCTTCAATTCATAATCCCTCTCAAAACAATAATCTAGTAATTCTGGTAATATTAGAATACTTATTCACACTAAAGAATTCCCATGTCCCATTTTCTTTGATCATACTTTAGTCCCATAGTCTCTAGGGGTAATAGTGTTCATAATACATCCCTAACTCAAGAGACCGCCTTTTAATTTTAACCATTAACAAGCCGTTTCGAAAATGAGAAATTTCCCTGGTAAAATTTAAATTGTTACACTGCAAACTCAAACCTTTCCAGGTGCATATTCATTTCCAAAACCGCCTATACGCCTGATTATTTATCTATTTATTTTTTGCTCGTCTCTATGGTTTTCACAAACACTTTGGATTCATGAATCTCATGATCAATTTAGTTAATAAATGAGCGGAGAGTAGACAAAAAGTAACCTAAAACCTGATATTACTTCATAAGCACAGTCCACATTCCACAAACAAACAGAGCATAGACATGAGACCCACACACTATGACAGACGCAAAAGTTGACATTTTTACAAATAAAGATCCTCAACGGTCTTCAGTTAAAAACTCTAATCAACCATATAAAGACGACTCAAGCACCGGTAATTTGAATAGACCTCACATCGGGCTTTTTCACCTCTGCCTTGGGAACAGTGACAGTGAGAACCCCATTCTCCATGGAAGCTTTGACATGATCCATCTTCGCGTCCTCCGGCAGCCTAAACCTCCTCTGGAACTGGCCGCTGCTCCGCTCAATACGGTGCCACGTGTCGCCCTTCTCCTCCTTCTCCGTCTTCCTTTCTCCGCTGATCTGGAGCACCCGATCATCCTCGACCTCGACCTTCACCTCCTCCTTCCTCAGCCCCGGGAGATCGGCCTTGAACACGTGCGCCTCCGGAGTCTCCTTCCAGTCGATTCGCGTGCTAACGAAGGCAGAATTTTCCCGGGAAGGCTCGGGAAAGGAGGAGGCTGAGGAGAGAGAGTTGGGGAAAGGGAAGTCCCTGAACGGGTCCCAGACGTCGAGAGAGAAGGGGTCGAAGACGCTGCTGCCCCGTCGGCCGCTGAAGAAGCTTGGGATGAGCGACATCTCTACTATTAAGGTTGAAATTCAAAGGAAGCGAAAGAGAGAGAAAAAGATTAGCTTGGGTTGAATTTGGTCGATAGAAATTGCAGTGTTTGGTGAGGGGAAAGATGAGATAATTGGGGTTTTATGAATGTTGGAAGAACATTCTGGTAACTCACAGCATTTTCGATCGTTTCGGACGCAGATAAGAAGGGGCTGGGCTCTGGAACCTTCCAGACCCATCGCGGACCTTCTGTTCGGCTTCCATTGGTACCGGCCCACAAAAGTTGAAGCCCAGTATTCTCCATTGTTTTTTCGAAATTTAAAATTATATTAAAATTCAACGTAATATGTATAATATTTTAAAAATATCTTTAATTATATGTTAAATATTTTAATGATATTATTTTAAAAAATATATATAATATTTATAAACTGAAATCATATTTTAGTTTGATAAACATAATTGGATCATTTGTCTTATTAATCTTAAATAGTAAATTTATTGGGTGAATATAAAATTTACTATGTAAAAAAACTTTTTACTATAAGTAAAAAAATAATTTACAGAGTAAATTTTCAACTACTTCTATTAACTACAAATATTTTTGAAACCAATTGTTTACTTCAATTATTTACAGCAAAAATGCTAATTACTTAAATCTCTCATTTATATTTGACCTAAAAATTAGGGAAAATGAGGCAAAATTTCTATAATGAAACTGAAATTTAACAAAAATTTTAAAATATTATAAAAAGCAAAATTTACACATATGTCACATTTTGTAATATATTATTACATAGTAATTATTTTAATGATACAATGTTTGTTATTTTTAACAAAATGTTACATTTTATACTATATAATTACATAATTGGTATTTTAATGATACAATTATTATGAAAATTTATTATACTTTAACTTCATCATTGAAATTTTGTTATATGTGAAAAAATCCCTAAAAATGATGCAAAATTTCTATGATGAGAATTTAAATTTAACAATTTTAAGGATATTTTAAAAATAATAAAAATTATAGAATAGTTATCATAACAATGCCATAATTTACAATATATAATTACATTAATTATTTTATAACTTTTTTCATAGTTTTAATTTTTATTATTTAAAATATTTCAACTTCAATACTCAAATTTTGTTATATGTCTAAAAAGCACGTCTTTGACTTTGTATAATAATTTATTATTCTCGAAGACTCTAGTTGCTTCTTCTTTTTCCACTTTATAAAAAGAGAAAAAAAAAAGGATAAATTTTTCTAGTATATTTTTTTTCTCAGTTGCTTCGTTCGTAATTAACATAAGGTAGAGTGTGGGTACGGTTTTGTTTTGGCTTTGAGTGTAGATTACATATAAAACTTAGCGGTTTTGATAAAACCGTCATCTAAAGTTATTTATTTAAGGATAGTTTTTTAAAAACCATCTATTAGGGTACATGACAGTTAATGACAATAAATGTTGTATGACTTTAGACGATAGTTTTTCACTAAACCATCTTCTAATGAGAGTAGCGTAAACTACAATTTATTATAAACATGAAGCATTCAGGTCATTAATTGAGTGGCATATAATAATTTTAAGAGAAGGCACAGTTTTCAATTGTTATATCTTTATTAAAATTTTGTTAATTATTTTACCTTTTTAAAAATCTCATAATATTCTAATATAATATAAAAATTTAATTGTTATATGAAATGGTTTGTGTTTTTTTTGAAGATTTATACATGTCATTTAATTCTAATTAGAGTCAAATTATTTTTCAGATAAAAACAAAAAATATAAATTATTTTTAATGATGTTTCAACAATTTTATTGGTGTATATGTATATTTCAATTGTTATAGTGCTAAAAAAATTGCCTCCGTCATTCTAAACGAGTCATATATGTCTCACATGATCATTTTTATCAATTGTGATTAAAACATAATTGTCACTCCCACAAAAAACTTAATTGTCACACTTAATCAAGTTTAAAAACGAAGTTTAAAAACCAAGTTACAAAAAAGCAAAAAGATTAGGAGATAAATACGACATGAAGCTTTTAAAAAATATCATTTAAGTTCTAAGACCAGTAAATATGATCAAAGATCGATTTATTCAACGTCTTAATAAGAAAAAATCCACGAAACAAATTACTCATGGGTTTTAAATCGTAATATGTTACAAATGAAATACTTTTCTTAAAGGAACGTAGTTTTCTGAAATCTAATAAATTATTTAATTTAGCATTTGAAAACTGTCGACTTTCCTACCGAAAAATCACCCATTATAACATTCCTTGTTTTAATAGGTACGGTAGTAACTAAAAAGACATTTTTTTTTTTACAAAGGGAGATGTCATTCTTAACTTAAAAAGGTACATACTTAAACATAGCTACAAATAACTGCCTACTACGTTAAGTATTGGCCGGAATATTCACCAGTAAAGATGGATGAAGCGTATGGACAAAGTTTAAGTGTCAAGGCCCAAAAAGAAAATACATGTTCGACACATAAAATTAAGCGCAATCAAGGCTTGTTACAAATGACCACTGCAATCGCTAGACAAAACTAGTATTGAAACTAAACCTCCAATACCTAAGACATAAGGGTCACAGCCAAGAGCCAGACATATTAACATACATATTGTTGATAACAATAACCCACTTAAAATCGCAAGACAAAATTTTTAATCGTTAAGGAAAACCAAAGTACTACTATATGTAATATATTATGATAATCTAACTGAAATGAATTAAAATATATCAATATATATATATATATATATCAATATATGCTATATTCAATACTCTACCATCTCAAGTTTCTCTTCTGAGCTGTTTTTAACCATGAAATTTGTATAAAAAATTATATTTTTATCGTTCTTCTTTTTTTTTTTTTTTGGTTTGATTTTGACATGATAATGACCAAGTCTAACAATAAAATTGAGTGCAACAAAAGCTCATTACAAAGGACCAGTCCAATCTATAGATAAAACCAGTATTAAAACCAAACCCTAATACTTAGGACAGAAGCATCATAGTCAAGAATCAAATCTAGCTAAACATCAACACATAATCATTGATAACAAGAGGGTGTTCCTTGTTACACACAAACAAAATTGAAAGATAAAATTGATAACGGTTAAATAGAATCAAAATACTACTAAATGTAATATGATTTGATAATTTAACTAAAATTAATAAAAATATAACCATGATCAAAATATGCATCAATATGTACCATATTCATTACTCTACCAAAAACAAGGTGATCTCGTTTCTTTTCTTAGATATTTCTATGGTAGCTAGGACTTGAAAAATATACTATCGGTAAGGTTGTATTTTTAACCATAAAATTTGTATAAAAAGTTGTATTTTTTATCTTTTTTGCTTTATTTGATGTGATATTGAACAAATCTAACGATAAAATAAGGTGCACAATGGAGTCCTACTGGCAAAAAGCTTTCACTTCTCTCATCTTGTTCTTGTATCTTGTAAACGAAGGAAAGAACTTCACATCACTTCTCAATTATCTATAGGTTAGACTCGTGGGCCAATTCCAACGAGTCAGAAATACAAAGTATTTCTTTTGATGAAAAGTAAGCAAGAGTCCTAGAGAGTTCCGCCCAAGGAAAGAAAAATCTTCTACACGTCATCTGTAACACAAATTCTATCATGCATGGCTCCATCCTATAAATATAGATACATCAATCTTGCTTCTTCAGAGTCATACAATAATATCTTTCAGTTTTTTTTTTCCATCGAATTTTCCACTCTACCAAACAATAATCTCCGAGAAAAGAAGAGAAAAATGTCGCTCATTCCAAACATCAGAACACTCGGCAACATCTTCGATCCTTCCACCATCAACGTTTTGGATCCGTTCCACTTACTGCCTGCTCAAATCCGCGAATCCACTTCCCGAGAAAATCTGCCTCTCTCGGACATCAAAATCGACTGGAAGGAGACTCCCCAGGCTCACATTTTCCAGGCCGATCTTCCGGGGCTGACGAAGGAACAGGTCCAGCTCGAGGTTGAAGATGGTAGAGTGCTTAAGATCAGCGGCGAGAGGAAAATCGTGAAGGAGGAGAACGGCGAAACGTGGCATAAGATCGAGCGCATCGGAGGAAAGTTCCTGAGGCAGTTTAGGCTGCCGGAGAATGCGAAGATAGATCAAATCAGTGCTTCAATGAAGAACGGAGTCCTCACTGTGACCGTGCCAAAGGAAGAGGGAAAGAGGCCTGAAGTGAAACCCATTCAGATATCTGGCTGAACAAGATTTGAAAAGATTACAGGTTTCATTGAGTGCAGTGTGTAAGATATTTGAGGCGTGTGAAAGTTTGTATGTGTGTTGTGAAAATAAGAGTTGAAATAAGTTTGTTGTAAGAAATGTGTTCCAGATGATAATATGTCAAAAACATGATATGAAATCATGGTTCTATATTGCTTTGAGTTTAGTCTTGAATGCATAATTAATTAAATTCACCCTGCTGTATTTTTGGATGAAGTCTCAAAGATGGAATCAAACTCGAAGCTTGATCTATTTTCTGATGTTATAATTTATTTTAGGTGTTCGTAATTTTATTTACACTAATTGCGTAATTGAAACGTGTTATTTTTTATCTTTATTTTTATTTTTTATGTTGACGATGAATTATGAGTTCACGCCTCATTTTCATGTCCCTATAATCGACCTCATTTAATCGTTCAAGTGTTTTGAGTATTTAATTGCTATTGATGTAGCTTGATTCATGATTGCTTTGTTTTACATAATATGATAAATTATTGGAGTAGTTAAGAGAACAAGAAATGGAGACAACAAGAATTATATTACTTTGCATTGCGATCCTCACTATGTGGCCTTTTTTTTTTAGGTCGAGTCAACTGTTATGAAAAAAGGTTCATAGCTAGCTTTTGCTCTGAGACATGCGACAAAAGGCAAAAATATTGCCTGGAAAATTAGCATGAGCTATGAAAACTTTGCCTCTCCTATTACGACTGTCCAAAAAATGAGACACGTATGAGCTTACGATGATCTGGTATCTACTCAGGCAGCTCTACTGATGACGATCTTTTACAGGATGTTACATTCCGGAAGTGTTTTGGAATCATTCATAGTTTCATTTATATGACATTTGGCATACTAGTTTGGGTTCGAACCATCATTTTGTCTCTATGGACCGAGAAGAAAGGGGGTTCCGCCACGAGAGGATTGTAACATGAGCCAAGCAAAGGGTCAATCTTTTTCAAATCACTATTTTTACCAGAATGAATGATTATCTTGATTAATTAGAAATTGGATAGGTAAGAAAATTTCTCATTGAGTTACGGATTTACTTAAAAACATATAAACCTCAGTTCCAATAAATCATATCTTCTACCAAAACATATACTGTATAAGCAGAAGTTCTTTTAAAAGAAGCAATTTAGGAACAGATGGAGCGTTTCTTCTTCAAGAACAAGTATACCCGAAAATTAGGATTCAGTTCTTGTGCCAAATATTCACTTATAGCATACCATATCTCAATAGATTATCGTATTTTTCTACCACGTGTACATTTTTATAATGATAGTGTTTTTTCAAAATTATCCTTTGTTCATCTTAGACTAACCATTCCTTAGAAGGTATTGTTAAAAGATCATCAATTCATAATGAAATAAATGTAGCAGTGGCTTGCCGAAACCCCGGACTCTTTTTGCCTTTCACTCGTAGTACAGGAAAGAAGTGGACTCAAGAATTACTACTAATTGAGTTTTGGAATCAAGGTGTATCATTTTTTTATAGATCGTTCTGCAAAGATTTTTTTTTAGTTCAGTATTTCAATTTCAAAATTATATTTCAAATTATTTTCATCTTGAAGATATATGTATTGGATTCTAGTGGAGTAATATATTCTATACTATAAATGACATAAGACTTTTTCAATCGAACAAATATTTCAATTATTCCTATGTTCGTATTTCAAAAGTAAAAGTACTTCAAATGATATAAAATTTTTTCCAATCGAATTCTTCAAAAAATTTATAAATATATATGTATAAATCGATATTATTACATTTTAATTTCTTTTGGATACCTCCTAAGGAAAATCCCAAATTAGATTCCAAATTGACAGGTTAGTGTGAGTTTATATATGCAGTTATGCACTCTTTCAATAGGAATCTATTTTCTAAAAGATCCTAGATTTTGTGCTTTGGGGAGAGGAAAGGCTCTTTTATTTTAACGTACTTCTGAAAACAAATCCAATAAAGACAGGGTGGGACCTGTAGCTTAGAAGATAGCATATGGCTATGAACCATGGTGTCGGGGGTTTGAATCCTTCCTCGCCCACAACCGGCCAAAAAGAGAAGGACCTCCCTCTAGGTATAGGAAAATCATGGTCGGGATCGCGGGCCCAAAGCTATGAAATTTGGGCATGAAACAACAACTTACTCTACTCGACTTGGACAACAAAACAACCAATCCCCACAAAGAAGACTATTTTATATAGCATGTCCTTACCTGAACTCTCAAAACAACTTGGCTTATTGTTGATGAAACCAAAGAAAAGCTCTGTTTTTTCGTCCCTAGAATAGTCTACTTGGGTCTAGAATCTCTGGTCTTGAAGATCGTCTTATTAGAGAAATTGAAAGAAGATAGTCAATCGAAAACGTCACTCATAGAAGCCTGACAGTGAGCATCCTCCCATTTCTCCCGAGAAGTTAAATTAGAAGTTGATTCTATAGTCGTTTCCTCCTTGTTGTTGGATTCCCCCTAAAAAATAAATTTAATTGCACTTCATTGCATTTCACGGTCCAAATTGTGGATAATTTAATCAAATCTTTTGTTGGATGAAAGGGAGGATATCTCAATCAGGACAAAAAACAGAGAAATACCATATGATCCAATATATGTAACAAGTCACACCATATGTCAATCCACGTTGCATCTATAATGTAAAGATTTAACAAACCATTTTTTCAAACCACTCTACCACACACCCTCTTTATGTTTGTGTCCTTATTTTCTTTTTGAGGAATAGAGCGCAAAATTTTAACCAAAAAAAGGTTAAACCAAGAAGGCTGTGCCAGACGTCCTCTTGGGTCATTTTAATTATCTAATCATTCTCCTTCTGTTTATCTTTGGTTCCAAGATTTCTTTTTCATGTTTCTTTAAAAAAAAAAAATTACACTCCATGAGCTGTCGTTATTGTTTGGTACCTTTTTTCAAGTGTTATTTCCTTTGCATAACTTGATATGAAATTACCAATCTGTTGAACTACCACTCTATGGCGCATATCATGAACTAAGTCTGGTTCTCCATTTCTCTCAGATATTTCGTCGTTTGCCTGGACAACAATGGAAGATAAAACCTTACATCTGCATAAGTTCCCAGTTTATTAATTTCTCCCAGATACGAAGAGGTATATTTCTTTTCCAGGTGCCTATAGCAAAGAACAGGATACAGAGTCAGCTAAAAACAGAGGAGTCTTTATCCTGTTCTTAGCTGTACTTAATTAGGCACTAAAAAAGAAATATACCTCTTTGTAGCTCAAAGAGATTAAAGACTTTACTAAAGACTTCCCCTAAGAAAAAAGGATAAAGAAAAGACTTCCCCTAAGAAAAAAGGATAAAGAAAAATCTTAAAACAGGACAGAAAATTGAAGACAACAGAAAACAAACACAGAACTATAAACTCAATTTTTATTCATAACTCACAAGCTTAATACAACATAGCAATTGTTTCAATATTCATTATCGGCAGAATTACACAACAATACACACACACACACATATATATATATATGAACAATCAAAAACATGCACAAAGGACAAATCAAGCAGAGATCTCAACAGACTTGACATCAGGCTTCTTGACCTCCTCCTTAGGCACGGTCACAGTGAGAACCCCGTTCTCCATGGCTGCCGTGACCTGATCCACCTTCGCATTCTCCGGCAGCCGGAACCGCCGCAGGAACTTGCCGCTGCTCCGCTCCACGCGGTGCCACGTGTCTTTCTTGTCCTCCTTCTCGACGCTCCTCTCTCCGCTGATCTGCAGAACTCTTCCCTCCTCGACCTCCACCTTCAACTCCTCCTTCTTCAGCCCCGGCACGTCGGCCTTGAACACGTGCGCCTCCGGAGTCTCCTTCCAGTCAACGCGGGTGTTGACCAGAGCAGAAGTCTCTCGAGAGATCTCCGGGGCGGAGAGAGAGGAGGAAGAGAAGGGGAAGTCCTTGAAAGGGTCCCAGACGTCGAGAGAGAATGGGTCGAAGATGTTGCTCCTTCGGCCGCCGAAAAAGCTCGGAATCATCGCCATTTCTTGAATTTTGGAATTTGCTGTGTTGTGCAGAAGACTTGGTGGAGGGAGAAAATTCTTTTTCTTTGATTGGACGCTGTGATCGGTTGTTCGGATTGTGCTCTGTGTTGGGTTGGCGATGAACTCTGTGTTCGGTATTTATTGACTTGTTGCAGAGTTGTCCAGTACTTTCTCGGAGTTTCTGAATGTTTTGTAACGTTAATTGACAGCTTTTTGTCGTTTTCTGTCTTTTTTGTTTCTTTTGCAACAAAATTTCTAGTTATTTTTAGAACTCTCTAGTTTCTACATCTATTGACCCGGATAACTTTTTATTTTTTATTTTTATTTGATTTTATCTGTTCTTTTGAGGAGAATATTAAAAGAATAACAAAATAAAGCGAACAGTTGCGTGTGGATTATGAAAAAAATATTATTGCTAGAGTAAATTTGGAGTAAAAATATACGTTTGCTACCAAATTTTTTAAGAACCATGATATTTAATACAAAATATTTTTAAAAAATAGGACAAAAGCTAAATATATCGTTACATATAATTAACTCAATAATTAATAAAGTGTTTAGAGCATTGATTAGAATCAATTGGTTAAAAATACCACAACATAGCGTACTAAATAATACGTATTATTTCTTTACTTTATATAAAATAGTACTAAATGTTTTATTATATATTTTTTGTGCTTTTATTTTTATATTCTGTATTTTGATATTGATAAAAAATTATATTTTGCATTTTAGATTGTATTAAATTTATGCCTACATATTTTAAATTCTTCTAAAATTCTTAGATTCTTCCATTAAAAATCTTACATTCTTCCATTAAAGTATGATTTTGACTATGAAATAAACCTAAATGTTTTTTAACATTTTTTAATTTTCATTTTTTCTTAATTTTTTTAAAAGGTGCTTAGATCTTTTTAGTGGTCAAAACTATCAACGACCAAGAAAAAAATAATTGAATATAAATTAAGAACCTGATGAAGTTGTATATATAGGCCATTTACTTTAAAATATATATATATAGGGAGAGTCACAATTCAAACTATAATTTGCAGTTTTAATCTAATTTTTAATAATGTTTTTAATTTAAACTCTCAATTCTAGCTCGTTCTCTAAACTACTTACTAATACAGTCCAAAATATATAGTATAATTTTTTTATAATATCACAATGCACGTATAAAATTGAAAAGAATATTCTTTTGTAATGTATTTTTTACCAAGGTTACTAGCATTAATGGCTCCAAAACTTGATGTCCCCTACTTTACCCCCTGAAATTTTAAAAATTATAACTTTATTATCTTAAACTTCCAAATCTAGCCATTTTCCATTAGAAAAGATGGAAATAGATCCATTAGAAAATTTTAAAAATTCTTGTACCGTCTCTTAATACTTTACCCTCTGAAATTTTAAAAATTACAACTTTATTATCTTAAACTTCCAAATCTAGCCATTTTCCATTAGAAAAGATGGAAATAGATCCATTAGAAAATTTTAAAAATTCTTATACCCTCTCTTCAAATTTCCATTAGAAAAGATGGAAATAGATCCACGTGAGCCATACATGGGTGGTTTGGAAGGGCAAAAATGATGTTTTGATATCTAAGCGTCCATAAAACCTTCTATCCGGATTTGCGTCAATCCGAGCAGCACTCACTCGTTTATACAATCTACAGACGCATAAATTAGTGTGGGCTTCAACCTTTTTCCCCATTAATTTGTAGAATTAGAGCAACTACTATAGGAATCTGACCAATTGCAAGACATCTTTCTCAAGTCCATGATTTAGCGTTGTGAAAGGTGCACCAAAATTGAAGGAGATGAGAGAAAATTTTAAAGATTTCCAATTCAGCATTTTCCTATATTAAGGGTGGGAAAGGCATTATCATGACATTAATTGTTTCAATCACCCCCACGGCTGCTCACATGGGTTTATTTTTGTCTCTTTTGATGGGAAGTTAAATAGTTGGAGCAACATAGCGAGATCTGAAAGTTAAGAATAATAAAATGGTGATTTTTAAAGTTCATAGATAAATTATAGAAGACCCTAAAATGTTTAAGGATTATTGGTGTTAATAACCTTTATTATTACTTATTTGTATTGTCATTACCTCACTTTTTGTCTCAGTTTCGTGAGTCTCACTTGCCCAAAATGGACACTCACATTCTCCCAACTTAGTTAAGAAAGTAAAAAATTATATGACATATTTATAAGAGTGTAATAAAAATAGAGCAATTTCTTAGAAATACAATGATTTTTTATGTTTTGTACAACATGATTGCACAGTACTTAATAATTATTATGAGGGTTTAAATTTTTATTATTCTTAAAATATTTTATTTTATTCTTTTGCTATATTAGACCTAACTAGTAAATTTTATGTCTAATTTTCCGTTAAAAAGTTAGAACATCGAGGTCTATTTTCTAATTGGACCAAAGCTTAGAATAGGTGTAGATCATATTTCCAGAAAGATTACGAGAATTCACCAACTTACATGAAAGTTCGAAAATAAGGCGCCAAATAGATTCTTCCTGAGTGTACTGTAATCTCCAATTCTCTTTTGTCACAAAGTTTTTGGATGCCCATTTACTAAATAGAAATACCCAAGTTGTCACTAGGCAGACGGTACTGCTTAAAAGAGCTCATAAAAGTTACAACCAATAAAACAATCGATATTATGTCTTCAACTAAGCATGTGTTGTTGGCAAAATTAAAAGGGTCGAGACCCACATCGGCTTTGAAGCAAAAAGAGAGGGCAATTTGAACCTATAAATACTTTAAAGCGTCTGTTTTAAATTGCTCTTGTTAACTTAAAAAAATGTCCTTCATCAAAAATACTTCTAAATATCAATTATTTCTAATTCCACATAAATTTTAGTCATTTTGAGAGTATAACTACCCTGTGACACATCACTGCGTATAATTATAAGAGTATAATTATAACAGAATAGGGATTTCTGTTAAAGAAAGCTTATTATTTAAAACATATCGACACTGTAAACTTGGAACATCTATATTTTTATGTTATTTAACATATTTTAACTTAGTTAAAAATAAACAATTTCACAAAATTACAAATTTTTTTACTAAAATAAAATCAAACGTCATTATGGTTACAAAAAAAATATTTTAAGTTTCTTTTGATACTGTTATACTCATGAGTTATGCAGCTAAGGAAAATCAACACATATATATATATATTATTCAATTAATCATATAGAGTACAAAAATTATCAAAACTAAAACAAAATGTTTAACAAATTGAATCTTTGACCCATTTGAAAAAAATAATTTTCAAAATTAAAACAAGAAAAGAAGACATAAATTGAAAAAAGAGAGACAATAATGACAACTAATATCATTAAATCTAGCTGATGTTGCATTGATCATCTAATGGAATAAAAAGGCTTTAATAATCAGATATTCACAAAATGCAAATTGAAAAAAAAAAAGCACACACATTGCAAAACCCGGAAACAACATAATCAGGTTACTCTCCTCAATTAGACTAGCCAACAATTTCCATCGATAACCTGCAATATTACCATCTCTACTATATGCTGCCGGAGTGTTGCTTCTGGCTATTTGAAATTGAGAAGTTGGCTTCTCAGGATAGGAAATTAGGACATTAATTACCAAAGGTTAAAGCGGAAATTTTGGGGGATTATTTCACCATTATCTACTAATAATGGTCAAATCACCTGATAATCCCTAAATGAGACCAAACAAGCCTATTTGTTTTCTCATGGCGACCAAACCACAACCTATAGCTTCTCGAGTGTTGGTTGGGTCCATAGATAGGGTCCAAAATCAGATAACAGACCTGCGCCTTGCAAAAAGAACATGTGCAAAAACGCACATCAGCACAAGTCACATCCCCTCCAATAATCAAGGTGCGTTCATATAAATCTCGACGGTCGAGAGTGAACGAAGTTTAAGAAATTCATTGGGGCCCTGAATAGAAAAATTCTATACATATATACATACACTGATATACACGCCCACACATCAAAAGCAAAAATATAACAACTGGTAATATAATATACATCCGTATGAAAAATTTGAACCGTGGCATGTGTTCTTAAAAATTACTAGTGGCAACCAAGCCTACCTATACTAAAGACTAGCACTTTCAGATAATCCGGAAGAATATTCGTATGTAATATAGTCCACAAACATCAAAGTAAGTGAAACTATGTATAGTTAACCCAAAACAAAAAGCAAGTAGTGAACAACTAGCTAGCCTTGTATGACAAAAGGAACAAGCCAAGCTCCATAATTGATAATATAAGACACACGATATGATGTCAGAATACATATATAACCAAGTACCCTATCTGGCCACCAAAGGAAACCAGCGCTCGTGAAAAGAAGACTGGTAAGAGACCATGAACAACAGGAAGACGAGCAAGAAGGCGACACCCCAGGGCGATCCGCCGGCACGGTGAAGTGAATCCATCTCGGGAAGCGGAACGAGAAAGGATAGGCCGCCGCTGGAGAAGCAGTGGACGAGGAGGAGGAGAAGAAGAGGAAGGATCATGAGGAAGAGCTTCGCTCTACTCATCAGGTCCTCAAACATGGACTCGTAATTTATGTACCATGAGAAGCCCAACATGAAGAAGACGATGAGAAGTATGAGGAAAAGATGAAGAGGGATTGAGAAATAATCCCAGAAAGAGTAGTTGTAGTAGTTGTTGTTGTAGTATGATCTAGCCATATTAATATTGACTTGAAGGATATATTTTTGTTGTGGATCGATTAATTGAATTGGTTTTTGTATGTGAAAGAAAGATTTTTGAGTGGAGGAGAAGAAGGGAAGGAACTGTTAATTTGTTTTTCTAGAATGAACTTGTTTTTTCTAGTTGGAAAAGACGAGTGTGTTATGTAGGGACTCCATGGGCCATAAAAGATTGAATTAATTAGCGGGTTTTAAGCATTTGTCAGGATCACACTTGGAAGACGTGTAAAAGCATTCAGTTTATTTTGACCCTTTTAAGTAGTTTGAAGTAAAACAAGAATAAAATGAAAGAAAAGGAATTGTTTAAACTCAAAGTAATTATACAAGAGATTCACGCCCAAGTGTCTTTTCGCGGTTTCATCTCCTTTAATTTCCCTGAAATATAAATATACACACACACATATATATATATATATATATATATGTAAACTTAGTATATGATCAAAGTGCAATGCATAACCATGTGTACCTTTCCTTTACATAACGACAATCATAATACAAGTTCTCTATCAATTTATATTTTTGTTTAATGTAACAATAAAGTTTGCACATTTAGAAAACTTCCAAGTAGGCTTTCTAGCAATTTGAGTCTCTACGTAAACTTTATAATTTTGAAAAGAGAAAAAAAAAAAGAGAAAAAGAAAAAAGGATACGATTTGTGGGTTTTGTTATGCGCAGCTTTACTGGCATTTTAGGGATTCGTCTTTTTGTTGAGGGATCTCTGGGGATAATCCCAAGTGGCGGTGACGAGAGACGAATAATAAATGGCTAAGATTCTATGTACTAAAGTAGTGGGCCAATTGATAAACGACGCATACGACCGACCATAGAGATGAACGTGGAAAGATGAAAAGAATTTTAGCCAAGAAATTAAAAAGGAACTTTTTATTTATTTGGGTTTCATTTTTTACTTTTGGAATTAAGACAGTGGAGGAATATATTATATAAATAGTATTGGCAAATTAAAGTTCACATAGAAAAGTGTGGTCCATTTGTGATGTGTGCCCCATGCACAAGGCATAATGCATATTTTTTAGGGTATACATACATACATACATATATGTATAAAAGCGTACATATTCGGAACTTTTTTTGGTATCGGTTTAAGGATGTAAATGGGTGGGTTTGGTCTGGGTTTGGCAATACCATCCCTGTCCTTGATCTCTATTTACACTACCATATCTATCCCATAAACCGCTTAGGGTGGGGTGGGGCGGGGTGGGGGGCGGGGGTGATTCCACCTTGGGTCAGTCAAAGCTTCCTGCACAATAGATACATTAGATAATTGAATCACAAATGATTGGTTTGATTCTGACAAGTAATGATTGGACACATAGTGGCTCATGGGATCTTTGACCCTACTCGTAAGGGCAGGCTCATATGTGGTTTTGAGGATATCTCTATTTTGATGTGGAGGAAGTATCTTTTCTGACGGGATTTGATGTTGTAGTGTGAGCATTCTCGGCAAACAATTGGTAATGTATGCCAGCATCTTGTGGTATGAGGGACTTATACTCGACCAATAGTGGAGTCATTTCAGTTTATGGGGGTTCATGACAACTTTAGTCACTTGATTCCTCTTCGTCTGCTTATTGAGAGTCTCATGTTTCTCGCTTTCCTCATGTTGGGAAATTTCAGTTTCAACAAATTGACCTTTTTCTTAAGGCAAATCATATGTGAGAATCTAAATTTTTGACTGGTTATACTCCCCCTGAAATTCAGACTCAGATAAATACGTCATCTCTTCATGGAAAACAACATCCATGGTAGTGAACATCTTTTTTGTTGGAGGATGAAAGCACCGGTATCCCTTTTGATGAACAACGTACCCTACGAAAATACAACGTAGCATTTGAGGAGCTAACTTATTTTTATTAATGTTTTGTAGGTGTACAAACACCACACATCCAAAGACATAAGGAGGCAATTTAGGAACATTTGATGCAATAATTACTTCACGCAAAGTCTGAAAGGGTGTCTGGAAGTTGATTACATTGGATGGAACCCCGTTGATCAACTATGCTGTAGAGGTGAGTGCTTCTTCCCAGTAGGATAACGATATTTGAGCTTCGATTAATGATGCACGGACAACTTCTAATAAGTGTCGACACTTAAGCTCAATTACACCATTTTGTTAGGGTGTATTGACATAAGTAGTTTGGTGGATAGTTCCTTGGGATTCCAAATATTTTTGAAGTTCAAAACCCATATATTTGCCTCTATTATTACTGTATAGAACATAGATCCGTGCATTAAACTGAGTATGGATTATTTCTTGAAACCTTTGAAATAATAAGCTTACTTCATTTTTGGATTTCACTAAACATACCTAGGTCACTCTAGTATAGTCGTTGATAAGACTTGAAAAATGTATATTTCTTAAAGCTAAAATCAATTATTTTGTATCTATATTTCTTATTAAATCCCGTAATTAAAGCAATTATGTGTTAAAGAGTATTTTAGTGTCCTAGTATAAGAATATGTTTAATTATAAGTTTTTAATATGTTTTTATGTTTAATAACATTCTCGGTAATTTTTAGAATCATTTTCGTATATAAAATATTAGTTTAGTTTGAAATTAATCAAAACAATAAAAATAATGAGTAGTAATTTTATTTTCAATATTAATGTGCTTTATAGTGTGTTTTAAGTTTCTATAATATTTCTAGTAATTTCTAAAAATATGTCCAAGTCTTAAAAATTACATCTATGTCACATCAAAAAAGCTCAAAATTTTAAAAATTTGTAATTATTTTTGTATGATTTAATGCAAAACAAATATTTTTAAAATTATTGTAAATATTATGTTTGTAAAATAATTAGTTTTTTTTAGTTTTCTATCTTTAGATTTCAAATCTATAAGAAAAAAAAGGAGCAAAACGACATCAAAAAGAACAAAATTGGACAAAAAATGCTTAAAAAATAAAAGCAATTCAAATTTTAAATCAGTAATACGTGACGTGTTCTAAACGATCAAATTGCACCGCCAGAAGATGCAGAGTATCCGTTGGAGGCCAGGTGTCGCGAAGTCATTGCGAGTATTAGTGTGACGGTCAGTGGGGCCCGCGGACGGGGTGTGTTTCATACCATTCATGATTCGCTGCAATTGATCTCACGTACATTTAGTTTCCAAGCTATCTTATCAGCTTACCCAAATTCATCTAGTGGTTCTTGTTCGCACTTCCTGTCCTACCCAGAGCTTTTTCATCTCGACCGTAAATTTAGTCTTTGGTCTGCTCATCCAACGACCATAGGATGTGCGGTCTATACGTGCGCTGCACCAAATCGTGAACTAAGATTCCCATTTATTAAAGGAGTCTCAACGTGAAAAAAATAAAGAAAAGAAATATATTAAGGTGTAGTTTAGGAGAAAAAAATCAGCTAATAAACAATAAAAAAAATTATAAAAATAATACATAGTGCCATTCTAAGGCCTATAAATACGGGCCTTCACACCTCGGTTCTGCCCCGCCAAAAATCAGTAGAAAAACACTATTGCTTATATAGTTTATGTTTCAGTTTTTAATATTTAGTTTTTAGTTTAAGTTTTTGAAAACATTTCTCAATTTATGTTATAAAATTATACTCAAATATATTTTTAATATTATTATTTTAAATATGTCGTTTTAGTTTCCCTCTTTAGCTAAAGAGAGAAGAAAATTCTAACAAAATTACTTTAAATTTTTTAGTTTTTCTTAACGGCTGTTTGGCTGAGTGGTGAGTTCCCATCACAAACTCAGTTATGAATAGTGTAAAGCTCTCACATGCTACAGTAACAATAAAAAAAATTGCTACAGTGTAAAGCTCTCACATGCTACAGTAAAAGTGGTTCTAGCCACTGGTTCCCACCACCCTTCCAAACACCCTCTTTAGTTTTTTAAACAGTTATAATGCAAAATTATTTTCTTTGAAAACTAATTATAGTATTTTCTTAGCTAGAACTTTGTCAAAATTTTGGTTTTGATTTTTTAACGATATAGACTGGCGCAGAAAATGCTTGAGAGGACCTTAATTAGGTATAGACAGAGAATGGCTTCGTAAATGCTTAACTTATTATTTTATCTGTTATTTTTGTTAAATAATACTGAAATTATGCTTGTCTATTTTATTAAGTTTTTGCTACATATTGGCATAAAATGGCACAATAAATGCTTAATAATGTTTGATTTATTGTAGGATGTGATGATGTATTTTAAAACCAATTAATATATAATTAGAAAAACTAAAATTTGTTTAAGTTAATCATCAGAATAAAACCTTTGAACCTTAGCACTGTTATAATTACTGTTATATGCTTTTGAATTTATTGTTATCAGTATTGTATATCAAAAATATTTTAAATTAATCGCACTTGTTGTTTAAGTTGCATTTAATTTAAGCTGCATTTTTCATTGTTAAAATTCTAAAATCACAAAAATCTGAAAAATAAAAAATTACTATAGTGTAAAGCTCTCACATGTTACAGTTTTTAAACCAAAATTTTTAGTTTTATCTAGTTTTAACGTGGCTATTCATAATACACACAAATTAATAACAAAATATTCACTAAAACAAACAACAAACTAGGCAAACAACCCATAACAACAAAATTAAAGCTAAGTTGATGAAAGATAATGCAACTAACTAAAATAATGACTACTATAACTAAAACCTCCTACATCACTAACTTATTAGTGATTAATGACAATTGTAAAGAGAGTTGCCCATGGATCTTGGAAACATCTAATGAACACGTGTACTTCGCCGAAGATTTTAATAACAAGGGTAGTTCTATATAAGCTCCTTCGGGCTCTTGCCCGGGCCCCTCATATGGGGACCCACATAGTGAGGCCCACCCATATGAGAGGCTCGAGCTCCTGCCTGAGGGGCTGAAAAAAAATTTCTAACAATGTGAAGCTTTTGAGCATAATCTTGTGCGCAACTAGCATATCCACTTCTTTGGCTCGCCCTTGCCTTCTTAAAATTGAGGGAGGTCACATATTCTTGCAAGTTATGTGTTGTAAGTGTGTGTGTGTGTGTGAGTGGACCGTATACATGACCTTAAAAAAAGAAAAGGAAAAGAAAAAAGAAAATAGTATACGGGCTATTATGCTTTTGTGAGAGTGATTTGAAGTGCCTCCGTTGTAAGCAAAAGAGTACATTTCACAATTTAAATCAGCTATCTTATATTCTAAAGTAATTTGTTGCAATTAACTATCTTATATTCTAAAGTAATTTGTTGCAATTAACTTGATTTATGCTACAGACCGATTACCACATTCAGAATTTCATCTAGTAGGGGGCATATAAAATTTTTAAATTTTCTTTGAGGGGATAAAATTAATATTATAACATGAAAAAATTAATATTATTATAACATGAAAAAATTAATCTAACATGAAAATAATTGAGAGCTATAACATTAAAAAAAAAAAAACTAACACGTGTCTTTCAATTTTTATAGAATTTTGTTCTAATATGAAAAATTTACAATTTTTGCATTTAATGAAATGAGAGATAGAGAGCTATAAGAAACACTGATTTTGCATGATGAAGGGAAGAAAATGAGAGCTAAGGCCTAAGAACTAAAGGAAAAATTTGAAGCTTGCATTAGGAAAGATGGTTCTTCCTATGATTACTTGAAGGAGCTAGTGAGGTTCATTTTGTTACTTTAGTTATGAAGGCGGCTTGTTACAATGAAGGTCTTGCTTTCTTATCAAAGGAGATGAGGAACATAAAAATACACAAAATAAGGGGTATGTTTGTTTCATGCATTCTTTTAACTCAATACACTCAAATTTATATTCAAGTATCAAGAATCCTTTAAATACGTGTTTGTTTCCCCTAAAATCTGAATTATTTGAGTATCAAAAATCAAAGTTTTCAGAGTTTTCATCCCCCTAAACTTTTGATACTCGGATATCTTTGCTACAGTAAAAAACTAAAATTCTCTCTCTTATATTTGAAGAAAAAAAATCATAACTTCTTCATATGATATCTAATTGAGATGATTCTTTTTTTATTGTGTTTCTAATAAAAAGAGGGATAAATCAAGATTCATATTGCATATTTTTTAATATAATTAACATTAAGATTTTATTAGATTTATTAATAAATCAAAAACTATCTTCGCTACCTCTCCAAACACAAATTTCAATTTTATTTCATACGCAGATTAAAACTTAAATGCACATTTAAATATCAATTCGAATAACAATTTAAATCACTATCTCAAATCCTAATTCAAATTATACAAACTCAAATTAAATAATTAGTTCAAATCTATTTACCAAACGAACCCTAATTATACATATATATTCTTGTGTCCTGTATTTATGACAAATTAAAATACCAACATGTGGTTGTAAAATTAGTCCCCACCACATCCCAGACAAGAGATTGGAAGATTTTTTAAATTAATTAATTATCTAATTTTCGTTTAATTAGCTATAAGATATTTATTACTTTGGCATTTTTAAAAAAAAAAATGGTTTGGCTAGGTTTTTTTTTTGGCTAGTCAATTTTCTTATTAACTTATTGGGTTATTAATACTAACGGCCTCTAAATTTTAGGTTCTCCTTCACTTTGCTGCTTGAATTTCAAAAATTACCACTTTATACTTTAAACTTTCAAAACTCCTTTCTTTTCCTCTTGAATTTTAAAAATTATCATTTTGCCTCTGAACTTTTAAAGTTCCTCTTTTTGTCTCCTATATTTCAATTTTCTTTTTAAATAGACGAAATTAAGTTTATGTGGCTTACACATTAGTCACTTGTAAGGACAAAAATGAGTTTTTATCACCCTGAGGTTTTGTTTCACGTTTACCTCTCGTTTAACATTTTTTATATGCTCTCGTTTAAAAGAGTCTGTATGTGCATTTTTTTCTCGATATTGTTTGTCGATATCTCCTTATCTCTAATGCGAAACTTATCCTCTTCAATATTCAAACTTAGATATTAGTGAATAATATCGACTTATTTAATGAGTTATGTGCAAATCATGTGGCCTTAATTCTATATATTAGAATAAAAAATAAAAAATTTAGGAGATAAATAAGTGAGGAGCTTTGAAAATTTAAGGGTAAAATAGTAATTTTAAAAATTTTAGGAGATAAAATGAGAAGTTTAAAAGCAGAGGATAAAATGATAATTTTTAAAGTTTTAAGAGACAAAAAAAAAACCCTAAAATTTAAGAATTAGATGTTTTAGTACTTCTCGCATTTAGTTTCGCTAAACGACAATAGAATAAAAAATAAAAAATTTAGGAGATAAATAAGTGAAGAGCTTTGAAAATTTAAAGGTAAAATAGTAATTTTGAAAATTTTAGGAGATAAAATGGGAAGTTTAAAAGCAGAGGATAAAATGATAATTTTTAAAGTTTCAAGAGACAAAAAAAAAAAAAAACCCTAAAATTTAAGAATGAGATGTTTTAGTACTTCTCGCATTTAGTTTCGCTAAACGACAAACCGTGTTACCCCAGGCCCAAAATCTAATTGGGCTTTTGAAGTCCAGCAGGATCCCGAAAATTCGAGAAAGAAAATGGTAACTTCACGAAGTTGCAAAAATGTTCGTCAAATCAAATCAATAATGGGCGAAATCGATTTCACCCGAGAACGCTGGAATCTCCCTCAACCGCGTATAAATGCCGATCAAATTCTCCACGATCCAACCAACGAGGAAAAAAAAAAAATCAAAGCAACTTACTTACCTATAAACTCAACAAAACACTTTCAATTTCCCGCTTCCATTTCTTCCTCAATCAACGAATCTTCAATCTTTCTTTAAGCTGAAATGTCGCTCATCCCAAGCTTCTTTGGCAGCCGACGAAGCGTCTTCCACCCATTCTCCCTCGACTTGTGGGACCCCTTCAAGGACTTCTCCGTTCATTTTCCCTCCGAACTTTCTCGGGAAAATTCGGCGTTCGCGCGCGGTTGGATCGACTGGAAGGAGACTCCGGAGGCGCACGTGTTCCAGGCAGATCTGCCGGGGGTAAAGAAGGAGGAGGTGAAAGTTGAGGTGGAGGACGATCGCGTGCTCCAGATCAGCGGAGAGAGGAAGGTGGAGAAGGAGGACAAGAACGACAAGTGGCATCGGATAGAGCGTAACAGCGGAAGATTCCAGAGGAGGTTTAGGCTGCCAGAGAATGCGAAGATGGATCAGATCAAAGCCTCCATGGAGAATGGAGTTCTCACTGTCACTGTTCCTAAGGCAGAGGTGAAAAAACCTGATGTCAAAGCCATTCAAATCTCTGGCTGATTTGGTAAAATTGTATGTTAATTATTTAACTGCGTTTGCCACATGCGAAAGAGAAAATGTACACATTTTACACTTTACCCCCATAGAATTTGATGAACGACATCTCTGTAATGTAATAACGTGCTTTTGCACTGTGTAACTGAAGCTAAATGTTGTAATAAAGTAAGATTATTGTTTGGTTTTTAAGATTATCTTATTTCGTTGCTATATTAATCACCTTTTTTTTTTGTACAGTAGGTCGCTTCTTCCTTGTCAAAAACAAAACAAAATGAGGATTCTTTATGCTCAAAAAAAAAAAAAGAAAAAAAAAAAGAGGATTCTTTAGAACATAAAAAGAAACCCATAAAACAAATATAACACAAAAACAATAAACCTTCTTTAATGATTAACCAAGAAGAACAATTACAACAAAACACTAACTTGTGGAAAGCTACACATTAAATTCTCTTCCTGTTCATAATGAGAGCCTTGTGAATTAAAATAAGTTATGGGGTGGTAAAACATGATCTATGGCATCGTCTCACTCTTCATTTGGCTCTTGGAACAGCATCCACCAGTGGTTGTGATCACGCTCAGAGCAAGATTGTGATGAGCTGGGTAAGGTAATTTGTATTTTCACTAGTTTGCAGTTTAAATTTTAGTATTTTGAAAAAAAAATTTAACTATGTTTGAACAGAATAATAAAAAGACGTTGTTGTATCTTTATAAAATAATTGAAATATAATATTGTGTTTCTATAAAAATAATTTAAATATATTGTTTTGTCTCTATTTTAGAAAAAAAATTATTATTGGATCCTACTCAATCATTAAAATATAGTTTTTTTTTTATATAGGACTGCTTTTGGAGAAAAATTTTTGGCTCCGGCGCTTGTTGTAATAGCTCATTAAATTCAACAAATTTGCTTGCTTCATGATCGCGCTCAACTTTTTCTCGTAGCAATATTGACACAGAACGGTTTATGTTCATTTATTTATAATTCCTCATTTTCACCTTTTTTTTTTTCAACTGTCTCTCTTCAAAATTCCACAATCACATAACACTCTTAATTTATTTCTCAATATACACATCCCATTTTAAATAAAGAGCAATTTTTAAACCCTGCATTTTCTTAAACTTAAAGCTCACTTTGTTTCTTAAACTCTCTTCTTACTGGCTAAGATTCCACTTGCCAATGTGGTTTGTTTGTTTTGTTTGTTTTGTTTTGTTTTTTTTTTCTTTTGGTTATTGTATCTCTAACGCTCATGTTTTGTCCTCTAATTATCTGATTGCACTCCTTGCTTAAACTCAGTAATAGTACTAGTAATAATCTAGCTTTTGTCACTTTGACCGGGTTTTCCCTATTCCTTCTCGTCCCCTTGTAACTTTTTGCTTTTTTGAAAAAATTTTTGTATTCACTACACAAGCTACCTTGAAGCACACAACTTTGGCTTCAATCAATACATTCACTATGAGGGAAAACAGACCTTCAATAAGTTGGAACATTGTTGTATACCTGTGTGCAATGACAAGAAAGATGGGAGAACAAACGGTGAGAAGTCTTTGATTGGTTCTAGTTCAATGCTTCAGCTTGGCGCAGCCCTTCTCTCCAAGGGCTTCTAAACAACAGTTGCCCACATCATTTATGACTCTCCAACCCCAGAAGTACCCCAATTTCAGCTTCCTTCCCCAGTCGGACAGTTTATCTTCCAGCAATGATATTGTCTCTGGAAATTAGCGACCAACTTATTGCCAATCAACGACAATTGCAAAGAGAGCTTTCAACGGTCCTTGGAACAATTGATCATGGGAGAGAAAGAGATACCGGCCGAGATAATTGGCTACATAAAATGTTGCTAACAATCTGAAGCTTCCGAGCATACTCTTGTGACACACCAGTGCGATCGCTTCTTTGGCTTGCTCTTGATTTCTTAAAGTTACGGAGAAACGTCCAAGTCATGCGTTTTGATGGATTAGAAAAGCGTATGCCTAAAACGCCCTGAGGCATGCCTCAGAGTGAGGCGGTCCCATGGCTATTCAAGGCTTGTGCTTCTTAGGCTGCATCTGAGGAGCGTACGCCTTGAGGTTGAAATATGCCTCAAGGTGTCGAGGCTTAAGCCTCGCCATCTGAGCCACCTTTTTAAGACGTTGCTGGGCCTTTTTTAAAGAACAAGCAAAAAGACAGATTTTTTGAACCTTTTAAAATAAATGTTAGGTTTTGAAAATATTTTAGTAAATGTGAGATTTATAATATAAATAATTTATTTATTTCTTTGTTCATGGTACAAAAAATTCTTATTAACACAATAAAAAGATTTATAGTGCAATTAATATATATTTCATTGTTTATAATATAAATATTTTTTATTTATATAGCAAATAAGTTATTTACATTATAAATTTAACATTTACTACAAATATTTTTACAACTTTATATTTACTACAATTAATTTAAAAAAAATGACATTTTCTACAACTTTCGATTTTGTAGAAAAAACCTTGCACATGTTATGTTAAAAACATCAACATAGAGTTTAGTACATTGGTTCTAACTACTTCCTCCGCCTTAAACAAACATTAATTAAAAAAATAAAGGAATGCTTTAAAATGATAAGAATGGCTTAGAACAGACAAAATGATTAGTTTTGAGAACTTGACTTTCTTTTAAATTTTACGAAAATTATAGTAAATATTAGGTTTTGAAAATATTTATATTGAATAAAACATTTATGATGTAAATAATTTATTTACACCCTTATTTATAATGTAAATAATTCTTATTTGTATAGTAAATAGATTTAATGTATAAATAATTTATCTAGCCCTAGTTTATAGTATGAATAATTCTTATTTATATATAAATAAAATATATACATCATAAGCATACTATTTATTGCAACTATTTTTAAAACCTGCTATGTAGTTCAAAATGTTTAAGAAATATGCTATTTTCTTCATTCTTCCTAAATTTTAACTATTTTGTACAATTTTCTATAGTAAAAAATTTTTCATTTTTGTTTTCCATCCTAAACCATAGTTTAAATTGATATTTTTAAACACTAGTTCTCTAATGTGATGTTTTATTCCATTTTCAGACCTGTATATTCCAAACATCATTTTAAAACTGTTGTTTAAACTATAATATTCAAAACATTAGTCAAAATCACAACGTTTAAAATCACACCAATTTAAACCCACACAACAAACGGACTATAAAACTTGAATAAACCCTAGCCATTAAAATGTGGCCTGATAGCAATAGCGTACATTTCATAAGTTAAATTAATTATATTATGCTCAGGGATGGAGCTAGAAAAATTAATTGAGAGGGGCGAAGGTGAGGTAAATAAAAAGATGAAAAATTTTACGGGAGATGAATAAAATTTTAAGAGGGGCTAAATACAATTTTAGGAGGAGTAAAACACTAGTTTTATTAAACTTCATATTTAAATTTAAAAGAAAACAAAAGTTCAGAGGCAATTGCTCATTCTAGTCTGTGAGTGGATCTGCCCTTGATTATGCTATTAGGAATTCGTTGCATTTAACTTGAATTATGCCACGGGATGACTAGCACATTCAGAATTTCATCTAGCGGGGCACGTATACAATTTTAATTATAACATGAAAAAGTAATATTTTTCCACTTAATGAAAGGAAAGATGGAGGGAGGTAAAAGAAGACTGAATTTGCGTGACGAAGGGAAGAAAATGAGAGCTAGAGCCGAAGAACTGAAGTAGAAATTTGAAGCTTGTCCAATTAACGTGGTTCTTCCTATGATTCCATGAATGACCTAGTGAGCTTCATCGTGTCACTTTAGTTATGAATGTGGCCTGTCACAATGAAGGTCTTGCTTTCTTATACGTGTTATATTTTTTTTATTCTTTTATTTCAAGCTCTCATTTTTTTAGGTTAGATTAATTTTCATGTTATAACAATAATATGTTAGATTAATTTTCATGTTATAATAATAATTTTATCCCCTAAGAAAATTAAAATTTTATACGTGCTATGAAATTTTGAATGTGTTAGTCATTCCGTAGCATAAATCAAGTTAATTGCAGCAAATTACTTTAGAATAAGATAGAGTTGACTTGTGAAATTTACCCTTTTGCGTACAATGGAGGCACTTCAAATCATACTCACAAAAACAGAATAGCCCATTTACTATTTTCCTTTTCTTTTTGCATAGAAATTGACAATGACATTTAAAAACTATTAGGGTGTTTGATAGAGTAGTTTAAACTCTAAAGTTCAATCTGTAAACAATATGAAACTCTCATATTTTATAATATAAGTAAAAATATGCTATAGTATAAGGTTCTCATATGCTCAGTGTGTGATTCAAACCGTAGAGTTGAAACTATTCTTTTAAACACATTCTATGTGTCTAAAGTATAAACGTGGTATGTATAAATAACAAATATATAGATTAATAATACATTTTAATGCTTATTGAATTCAAATTCGGAGTAAGGATATTTCAATGACAACTTCTAAAATACAAATTGACTATAGCACAATAATTAAATTTTCAATTTATCAAATATTAATTGCAATCAAAGAATCAAAAAGGAACCAAAACAACGGATCTACCAAATTTTATTCAATCACATAAAATTAAGTCCTTCACATAATGAATAGGGATCAACATGGCATGATGAAAAATATTTAATGATGGATTTGACTATTATTGAATTTTTTATAAAATTAGGCTGTTTAGTTTGGTAGCGTGGGTAAATTGGTGAAAATGATGTGACTTTTTACATCGGGAGATTATACAAAGGTAATATCTCACCCATTCCTACACAAGCCCAATTTCTAATTGGGCTTAAAATCTTACAAGGTCCAGAAAGTTCGAGAAGGGTAATGGTGCTTTATGCAGCTGCAAGAATGTTCGTCAAATCAACAAATGTTGGCCTAAATCGATGTTACTCGAGAGGGCTGGAATCTCCCTCCATCACTTATAAATACCAATTATGTATACCCACGATTCAACCAACAAGAGAAAAATCAAAGCCACTCAGTTTCTACAAAATCAACAAAAAAACATTTGCCAATTTACAGATTACATTTTTCCTTCAATCAACAATCTTCAATCTTTCTTAAGCTTAAATGTCGCTCATTCCAAGCTTGTTCGGCGGCCGACAAAACAGCGGCGTCTTCGATCCCTTCTCCCTCGACTTGTGGGACCCGTTCAAGGACTTCGCCGTTCATTTTCCCTCCGAACTTTCTCGGGAAAATTCAGCTTTCGCGAGCGCTCGGATCGACTGGAAGGAAACTCCGGAGGCGCACGTGTTTCAGGCCGATCTTCCGGGGCTGAAGAAGGAGGAAGTGAAGGTCGAGGTTGAAGACGATCGCGTGCTCCAGATCAGCGGAGAGAGGAAGGTCGAGAAGGAGGACAAGAATGGCACGTGGCATCGCGTGGAACGGAGCAGCTGAGATTCCAGAGGAGGTTCAGACTGCCGGAGAATGCGAAGACGGATCAGATCAAAGCTTCCATGGAGAATGGAGTTCTTACTGTCACCGTTCCCAAGGCAGAGGTAAAGAAGCCTGATGTCAAAGCCATTGAAATCTCTGGTTGATCTAATTATCTAAAGCTACTTGTTCAATTCACAATACAATGTTTCATTGGTTGTGTAAGAACTGATTGTCAGCGTGTGGTTTGAGGAATTGATGCACCATATATGCGTGCTGCAATGTAATATATTTTTGAGCTGTAAGTTGAAAGCATGTTGAATAAAAGTCGTTGAATTTTTTTTTATTTTGAAATATAAAAAATGCTTTTTTTTTTTTTGGAATGTAAAATGTGATAATTAGATCTTTAGAGTTCCGCAAGTAGTCCTTTTTTCTTTTTCTATTTTTAAAGTAAAGTAGTTTTCCAATCACTTGTTTTTCCCCTTTGGCAAACAATTTGTGTGATTTCACTCTCAGAAACGATAGGAACAGTTCTTCTTTTTCGAAACACGCACACACACGGACCCACCGCGCAAGGAGCGCTCAGAAACAAACTGGACTTTTGAACGACAACAAATGCAACATTTTCTTCAAACGTGAAGTAATAGAGAAAGTGACAATCACAATATCTTGTTAAAACAGCATTATAATGAAAGGGCCTGTTCTAAATCGAAAATGGAACTTTCTCAAAAAACATCTAAAATGGAATAAATCTTTTTTGAAAACGGCAACATCTCAGTAAAGTACAAGACATAAAGCCTGCCCCAGTAGCTTAAACGAACGATATCATACGCTCAAACAACGACAACATCTTAGCAAAAAGTCAACAGGTAAAAAGAAAAAATTACAAATGACAGAACATGTTTTTCGCATGTTTTATCTCTTTTATCTATAATCATGGTCTTTTTTTTAACGATAGATATAGTCTTTGTATACACAAAGGACAGCGAAAGAATCTTATTTCTTTGTCAAGAAAGGAGCTGGAAGTTTATTTGTTTCGTTTGGCAACCTAGTTGTAATTAATAAATTTCAATTGTTATAGTGTAAAACTTTCATTGTTAATAAGTATTGTGAATAATAATATGATATAATGTTTTTTAAATGTAACAAATAAATATATTTTTAAAAATGTGACATAATATTTAATTTTTTCTTTTGAAACGTTGATCAAACTTTACTTTAGGCTTAAAAATTTTCTCTTTTTTACCCTGTGACATAACAAGATTGAGAAGATATAGATTAAAATATCCTCAAATTTCTTAGAGCTTTTTCTCTCTCTTTTTTTTTTCCTCCTCGTCTCTTATCGTCTTATCTCTCCTTCTTCTCTCTCCAACTCATGACTCATCATGGACACTAGGGAGCTGCAAGCTCCCTTTCCTCTTTGCAACTCGTTAGTCACCACATACACCAGCAAAACGAACCTCCACGTAAAGCTCTTCGTTGCCCGATCTTGTTCAAGGATCGGTCGCAGATTTCCTTAGAGATTAAGGCAACATGAAGTTTCAAACCTCCTCCTCCGTGCAATGCCAATCCTCTTGCATTCTCTTCCCTACCGCCTTTAAGTGACACCGATCTTTATGTATTTTCCATTTCGATACTATCTCACTAGAGGACCAGCCGGTGGGTCTCATTGAAACTCTTCACGACTCCTCGACGACACCATTTTATCCACCCTGCGCAACCGTACAGTGCCAAGAAGAATATGTCAGGATTGATGCTCTTAAAGCATGTGATGCTATAAAATAGACATATTTATATATGTGAATATTATTAAAATTTTATAATTATCTATGTGACCTTGAATATTGTATATAAATGTTATATATAAGTAGATAGTATTTAAGGAAGACAATTAAATTGAAAGTAGTATGTAATTAATTATTATGATTTATTATTTAACTAAAGCATGAGATCTTTTTTTAGAACTACTAGTACCAGGGCCGGCAATTTAGACACGGCACGATGACACGATACGAGATAAACTGGTTTGGACCGCACGTTTATTAATTGTGCCATTTGGCACGAATAACACGAAAATAAACGGGTTGGATTCGTGCTAACACGCTAAACACGCCTTAACACATTTAATTAAACGGGCCGTAAACGTGTTGACACGACACGACCCGCCCGTTTATAACACATTTAAACTTAAAAATAAAAATATTTGAAATATTAGTATATTAGTATTAATTAGATATTGTGTTTTTGTTAATTTTCTTTATTGGCTTTTTTTTAAAATTTTTTTAATTTTTTTTAATTTTTTTTATTTTTTTTAATTTTTAGTTAATTGGGTCATAAATGTGTCATATGCGTGTTGTTATCGTGTCAACCCGTCACGGCACATTTAATAATCGTGCTAATCGTATCGTGCCATGTTACGCGTGCTATAGGCGTGTTGTGTTCGTGTTAACATTTCTGGCACGTTTATTAATCGTGTCATGTTCGTGTTCGGGCTAAACGTGCCGTGCTGTAAACGTGCCGACACGAACACAGCACAAACTCGATTATTGCCACCCCTAACCAGTACGGTCATTTTCATTAAGGATGGAATGGTTATAGCTAAATTGTTAATGTAGTAAGTTATCATGTGCACTATACATAATGAGATTATGTACGACATGATGTGATGTGAACGCCAAATAATTTCTATTAGCATATAGCAAGTTTTGATTACCTTGATCGATGGTCATATACAAGATGTTTTTAATCTTGAATTAGTAGCATACTCTTATTTATGAAATTATGTCTTTTAATTTATTTAATACAAATTTGAGTATCTAATTCTATTCCTTGTATTTTAGAGACAAACAAAAGTAAGTAGCCCAGATTGTTAATATCACAAGATGGATTTCTTCTCTAACGAGAAGTAGATAAATAATTTTTTTGAGTATTGATTTAGGCCTTTAATAATATGAACTCTCAATTTGTGATTCAATTCATAAATTAAGAGAATCAATAGCACTCAAGGATAAAAAATAATTATGAAGGTTAAGAGATTTTACCTATCTTTAGTAAGGAGTTTTTTTACAAAGGACTAATTTATACGCAATGACAATATTTTCAAGAATGCAATTTCAAGTTTTTAATTGAATAACATTAAAATTGATAAAAGAGTAATATATTAATTAAAAAGTTTAATTAATATATTGATTTAATTAGAGCTTGAAATTATGGATCTATTAGCCCCCACGATCCTTGTAAACACTATTTGAATAAGTAAATTATTGGTTTGATTAATTAATTTAGAATTATAGAATTTTAAATTAAATATCACTCAAATTAAATTAATTATGAATTAACTTATAATTATCCAATAACAAGATTATTTAATAATAAATAATACTTTTGGAAAACACACTATAGGTGTAACGCCCCCTTTCCGGACGTCACAGATATCGTTACATTCATTCGTTAAAACTGAAGCAAACTATTGCAGTTAATAACATGTAATTGAAATCATAGTTTGGAAAAGCATTCTCAGGATCTTTGCATACATTTTTTTTTTTTATAGAAATATACAAAAGATATACAAATACAATTTATAAGAAATTATAATCTTTCTTAATTAAAACAATTTGCTTTTCCCATAGACATTGTATAAATAGTTTGCTAATATTATTTAAACTTAAATGG
>CAMOHE010039806.1:0-10941 GCA_946598075.1 Artocarpus hirsutus | reverse complement strand
TCAAGAGTTCAGTTTCAGGTTTTTAGTGGAGTAACATTTAAACTAATAGATTTGACACATAAATTAAAGAGTTTGATAAATTGTCAAATTTATTGGAGCTTGGGTTATAGGTCCATAGGTCCCCAATACCATCTCTGTAATACTATAATGGATTTATGCATAGAATGAATTATATATATTTAGTTTAGAATTATTGAATTCTGAATTAATTATTTCACACTTGAATTATTAATGTGATACAGAAAAATGTTCTCTGTGACACATAATGTAATGTGATAAATGTTGTCACATTTAGTTGAGCATTAGTTAATCTATTATTAAATAAATGTGATTTATTTTTTAATGTAGATTTAGATATATATATATATATGTATGGTTTTGAACCAAATCTTTATATATATATATATAAGATTTTATGATATAATTATATATATATATATATTAATATATAACAAACGTAAAACGTTTTACGTTTTCATTTATATATATATTATATATATATATAAACGAATCTACTGATTCGTTATTAAAAAAAAAAAAAGAGAAAAATAGTTGCCATTACGTTTATCCTTTTTGCTAATATATATATATATATGTATGTGTGTGTAAAGGGAACGGATCACTAAGTGATTCGGAAAGAAAAAGAAAAGAGGAAAAGAAAGGGAAAGAAAGAAAAGTAAAATAGAAGGAAAGGGAAAGTTAAAATGTTACACCCCTGTAAAATATATCATTTCCCCATATGTGTGATATGGTGATTATTTTCATATTGAAAAGTCAATTGAAAAATAACTAATTGCTCAGATATAAATAGGGAGAGATAACAGTTATCTCTAGAGAGTTTTTTGATATACATAACTTTTGCAAAATACTCAGAAAGAAAAACTGAGAGTTTTTCTCTGAAAAAAAAGGTCTGCTATCTCATGTGTTGAGTACATAGCAGATTCAGAAAAGTGTAAGGAAAATTCATTCTTGCAGTTTGACTCCCACTCGTCTTTCCATTGGTGTGGAGGCTTGGATTGGAAGATCATAGTGTCAAAGAGGAAAGCTAGGATACCCTGATAGTCTTCAAAAGGTTTGTAAAATTCCTAAAGCTTTCTATTGTTAATTAAAATTATATATCTATTCCCGATGAACAAAGTTTTTAGAAAATTTTTGTTTATCAACGATCCGCCTCTTCCGCTGCGTTTCATATTTTAATTCCAACAGATTAAGCCTACTTTTAAGTCATCTAAGCCACTAGGAAGTGTAATTAATCAAGAATTAGGAGGAAAATTTAGATTAAGCATTGGCTGATATATAGGATGCCATGAAAATCATCACAATTTTCAGTTCACTTTCTTTTCTCTCCATTTCCTCTCCACCGTGTATGCCTAAGGCCTCCAAGAAAAAGAAAAAAAAAATCCTACTTGCTTCCAAATTTCCTTCCAAAGCCTAGCTCAAAACAAGTCAAATCCCAAACTATTTTCTACCATTTTCATGCCATAAAATTAAGTCCAACAAGGAAGAAAAAGAAGAATATAGAGAAGATTTTAGAACATCGAAATTAAGGTAATATCTACACCTTTTCTTTCTTTCCATTTTCCTTAGCAAAGAAAAGAAAATATGTTGCTTAGATAGTACATATGTGATTGCCAAAGTATGTTAGATTTTTACATGAAAAGTTTTGTCTTAGTGTTGATCCAAGAGGAAGAAAGAGTGAAGCTAGAAGTTTTAAGATCACCCACCTAAGAGTTGTTATCAAGGGTAAGTAACCTAAAATTTCCCATAAATTTCTTAAGGTTAAAGTTTATAACTTTATGAGAGATTTAATGATTGGGTAAGGAAAGATGTTGTAATAATTATTGATGTGTGATTAGTATGGTTTGTGCTTGTGTGTAATGTAAAAAGTTAGTCATGGCATGTTAGGATTATGTTTTTGCAAATTTTGGTTTGTGGGAAAATTTTCGAAAAGCTTTGAACGCATGAACAGAAGCCTTAGAGACATTTTTAAAAACTTTTCCTAACACAGAACTTTTAGTTTTCAATGTTTTGAACAAAACTTTGTGACTAAACAAAAACATAGTTTTTACTCTAAATAGGCTTTCTGAGCAGTTTAATTGGACTGCTATATAACTGTCCAAAAAATGCCTAAAGGTAGCCCCAAAAATTGCCTAAATGCAGTTTGCAAAAAACTGTTTCATTTTCAAGAGTGCTGAAATTGTTTTTCCATTTTTAGGCCATTTCGGTTTCAAATTTTATGTTTCGTTGAACACAAAAGTTTTAGATTTTGATGAGACAAAGAACTTTCATGAAGAAATTTTCTCCAAAATCTAGGTCTAAGATACAGTTATAGACAGTTTTTCAAAACAGCCTAAAAACTACATTTTTTCACAAAAAACTTTTTTAAAGTTTCGGGTCACCTTGAGGCCGAACTACAATTTTTGCTGAACGTAAAAGTTTTAGTTTACAGTAAAATGAAGAACTTTCATGAAGAAAGTTTTATGAAATACTACTTTATTTCATGAAGAAAGTTTTATGAAATACAACTTTTAAATTGGACTTTAACTTGGACATATAAAAACAATCTAAACTTTTAATCGGTAAAAATAATTGCAAAGTTTTAACCAAAAAATGTCAAAAATGGTAACTGGGACTTTAAAACAAACAAGAAAATTATGAAAATGTACATATTTTAAAACAAGTGGCTTTTATGGAGGAAAAACTTTAAAAGAAAAATTGTATTTAATATGCGATTTCACATAAATTTTCCAAAGCTACTCTAACAGTACCAGTTTTTACAAACAAAAATTGCGTGACTTTAAAATTTGATTTTTCACTAAATCAAGAAATTACAATGTTTTAGAAAGGTTATGAAGGCCCAAGATTTAGTGGGTTAACAATTTTGAGTATTATATTATAGAGCGATTTTTATTTAAATTTTCAAGCTAAATGGGTAAGAATTTAAAAGATAAACTTTAATAGTTTTCATTTGAACATTATTTTAGCAAGTATAAAACCCGATATGATAGAGCTTTAATGCTACGATGTTAGGCATAGGTTCAACACCGGTTTTAGTCTAAAATGCCATGCAAAACATAGTCTATCGGTGGAATATATATGATGTTGTAATGTTAATTTTGGACTTATGTGCTTAAAATCAATTACGAGCCCATAAATGAATTTAAAATAAGCCCAATTAGGACTTAAGGTAAGAATCATGAATTTAGGAAATGTCTAATTTAATGGATTAAAGTCTCATGGATTTAATGACGATCGATAATTAATTAATTAATTATCAACTTGGATATGAACAAATGGCAACTAAGGAAAAGTTTAAATATTATGAGGATTTAGTAAAAATAATCCTTGTAATAGAAATGGTAAAATCCATGAATAATTGATAAAAGAATTTACCATCTAATAGAGTGATCAAATTCTTGTGATTATGCTAAAATATAAATAGCATAAAATGAAGTATTCTTACACACTCCAAATGGGTGTTTTGTACAAAGTTGTTTCTATTAGAAGAGAAGGAATTTATAATTTATAAGGATGCCTACTTCACTGAAACAAGTAAGTAGGAATCTCTCTTACAGTATAAACAGGTTTTAAATAAACTGTTTTTACATGATTTCTAAAAACACAACATGCATGTTCAGTGATATGCCATGCTATAATTTTGTTAGGACATATATATTTATCTAAGATATAATGAGTTAGCATCGCGTGTTGTTATGAACGATGTATGATGTATGCTATATTAAAATATACTGTTTACTTGCTTTTGATTGAGCATGTTTTTATTATTGATATGTAGTGCTATGTAGTAACATGTCATACTACATACATATAATAATACAAGTGAAGCTAAGTAAGATATGTTAAGAATGTCATACCAACCTCTTAACCCACAAGGAGGCTCCACGTTAAAGTAATAAATTATAATTGGTCACAGTGTTGTTAGGACCTTGCAAACCCTAACATCCCGTTGATTGTGCACAACTGATACAATCATTTGGGCCCAAATAGTAAGTTAAGATAAAGTTTGAATAATGGAGCATAAAACAAACCAAAAAGCAATCACAAATGTTCATGCATTATTTTACCAAATGATTTTCAAATTGTTTTGTGAGTTGAACTTCCTACTTGCTGAGTGAAAGCTTATTTAAGAATGTTCATGCTGTAGGTAAGGAACCTATCAACATCACTTGACTGGGCAATGGTGAGTGGTAGATGAACAATGGAAATGGAAATAGATACCGCTCACGCAAATGTAACATTTTCGCATCTATAAGTTTATGAAATTATGCACGTTTTTATTTTACAAAATTAAGTATGCATTAAAAAAGTAATTAGATTACGTATGTAAGTTTTTGGAAACTAGGGTTGAAGTCATACAATTCTAGTCTATAGAATGTTAAGATTTAAAAATAATGTATTAGAAAATGCAACAAATACGCATGAATTCTAAGTAAGAAAATCATAAGATTATTTAGAATTTAAAATGATTGTAGGAATTTTTTGTTTAAATAAGAAATTATTTTTATGAATATGTTTTATGAATTTATTAATATGAAAGTTTAGATGATTATGTTTTGAAAAATTATTATACTAGATTTAAGTGAAGAGTCATAAGTAATTATTATTATGATAAGTTTTGAAAAGGTTAATTTTTAAGAAATCAAAATGTTATTTTTAAGATATTAAATTATAAGTAAAATATATCAATAATTTTTAAGGAAGTTTTAAAGAGCATTTAATGTGAGATTTTATTTTAACATTTAATTTAAAATTGTTTTTGAAACAGTTTTATTTAAATTAAGAAATTTTTAAAGGTAATAGTTTTTAAATAGTTATCCTTATGTTTAAAGGAAAAGTTTTAAACAAATTATTATGGTTATGTTTTAAGAGATTAAGGTTATAAGGTATGTAAAGGATTAATTTTTAGAAATTATGATTACGTTAAAATATAATGATTTTTATTACGTTATTATCATGTTTGAGAAATTAGCATTATTATGTTAGATTTATGAAATTAAGTTTTGAGAAATGGTTATTATTTCTTTTAAGGTGCTATGCTAAGGATTCCATAACAAGAATTCTTTTAAAAAAAATTATTGCAAAATTTCTGTACTTTATGATAAATTAAGTTTAAATTTACAAACATGTTCAAGTTGAGTAACAGCTATGTAGGTAGGGTCGTTAAAGATTTGGTATCAAAGACCTAGGTTTTGAACCTTGAGAATTGTGCACACATAGACATGACATTGAAAACCATTGACTTTCCAATTTTCTTGTTAAGCATTGAGAGAATGGCACCTAGGCATCGTCATACCACTCCTAAGTCGGACCTTGTCAATGATGATGGTATAATGGATGACAAGCTTGCCACCTATAGCCAATGATGGCAAAGATATAATGTGAGAATCCTGTGGTGAGTCACCTACATAAGTATTTTGAGAACTTAGTCATGCTACAATTCTAGTCTTTGACAAAACAGAGACTCTTTGCCCAAGTTGTTGAGCAATGATTCGACTCTTTGGAGAAATTTATAGATATGATAGGAAAGCCTAAAGGATTCCATGTTGAGTTAACAACATACAACTGGATGGTAATCTCAATGCCTGATGGAAAAGTACGAAGCATGATGAGAATAACTAGGACAGTGATTAGGATAAAGTTGAGAAGGTGTTCTAAGACCGCTACCTTCCATGATGATATAAGGACCCAAAAATCATTGAACTCTATCGTCTAAAAGCAAGCAAGGATACATTACAAAATATGAGGCAAAGTTTACCAAGTTGGTTGAGTTGCCCCATCTGTGATGGCAGGCATCAAGTTTCAAGAAAGGCTTAAAGGTTCTCTTTGATGATAACTAGCTTCTTTAAGGATTTGGGTCTATGGTGAAATCAATGTCATCATCATCGTCAATTGAGAGAATCAAGGTCACTTACTATGGGAACGGGATAAAGACCATCGGTAGATCCTGAAGAAACATCAGGAGGGACAATGACAACAACCATCTAATTCAATCGAGGAACCAACGCGGTGGCGTTAACAAAGGAAGTAGTAGCACCTTCGATGGTGAATGAAACAACCTTTATAGTTTTGTCACTGCCTTTTCCTATAGTTGTTTACTATATAATTCGTATTTCTCAATTTCAGCTCGTGACTTATTTGATATTGGTACCACAATTCTCTCATTTTTGAATTCATTTGTGGAATTCCTTGGGGTTAAGAATAGTGGGATTAGTGGATCCATGATTATTATTTCACCGTAGTGTGAGTGTATGCTGATAATGTGTGTAAATTTTGTAAAATGATGATTGGGGGTGAGACTTGAGAAATGATTTGATTAAACTTCCAATGAGTACCTACATTGTAATCCTTGGAATGGATCGGTTGCCTAAGTACAATGTTGTGATTGATTGTCACCTCAGAGAGGTAACTTGGAAAAGCTAATCACTTGTTGAGGTGGTGATGACCAAGTGATGAATGAATGATTCCTGAAATCATGTTTAGATGAATCCTACCATACCAGTACCAATGTGATCGAAATGAATTCAATTGCATCGTGAGATTGAGTTTGGTATTGGGTTACTTCCCAAAAATGTTTTGATCACTTTAGTGCCATATCAGATGGCACCTGCAGAAATAAAGGAATTGAGAATGCAACTTCAAGGCTCGTAAATAAAGGTTGTACAAGGAACAACATGTCACCATGGGGTGCATCAGTTCGATTTGCTAAGAGGCATGATGGGACTCTTAGGTTGTGAATTGACTACCAGCGATTGAATTGGATTACAATGAAGGACAAAGCCCACTACCAAAGATCAATAAATTGTTCAAACAATTAGGAGGTTCTTGGTACCTCTCGAGAATAGATTCATGCATAAGGTGTCAACTTAGAGTAAAGGAAGAGTACATCCCTAAAACGGTCTTCAAGGCTTGGTATGAACACTTTGAATACCTAGTAATGTTGTTCGAACTGACAAGTGCTATGACAGCTTTTATGGACTTAATGGATTAGATTTTTAGCCATACTTAGATCAGTTCATGACTGTGTTCATCAGTGATATACTAATTTATTCTAAGACAGGAAGATTACAAGCAGCATTTGAGAATTCTTCTATAGACTCTTCAACAACATCAGCTATATGCCAAGAAGGAGAAGTACAAATTTCAGTTAACAGAAGTTAAGTTTATGGGATATGTTATCGCTATTTAAATGAACCCTTCTAAGATAAACATAGTTGTGCAATAGGAACGACCAAAGAAGGTGACTAAACTCCATGGCTTTTTAGGACTACAAGATGTTACAAGCAATTTGTACAGGATTTCTCAAGGATAGCGGCACCATTAGTGCATCACTAAGAACAATATTTGATTTGAATGGAACGCTGAATGTGAGAACACTTCTCGAGAATTGAAGACTTGGTTGACCATCTCTCCAGTTTTGATTATACCAAATAGTAATGAGCCATATGAAGTTCATACAAATGTGGCAAGATATAGACTTGGATGCATGATGTTACAGTAAGGGCGAGTTGTAGCATAGGAGTTATGACAAGTGAAGCGCCACGAGCAGAATTATCCTACTTATGATTTGAAACTTGTAGTGGTTAGTCACCATAAGATTTGGAGGTGTTATTTCTTCTTTTATGAAGCTATATTTTAGATTTTTCCTTAGATCATGACAATTTGGAGTATCTCTTTGCTCAAAAGAAGTTAGATTTAGACTTTCAGAATTTTTGCTTGGAAGAAGAAATGTCATGGTTAGTAAAAATCGATGCCGATACTATAAGGGTTGCTGTTAGTCTTTGGTTTGCAACTCAGTATCACTTTTTCAGCTAGTGAAACAGGATCAGTGGTGAGATAAGCATTTACAAGGAATATGGGCATGAACTTGAAATGGGAAATAGTTCAATGAGTGAAAGGCACATAGGAATGGATCTTTGTATTTCATAGGATATTTAGCTATGCCTGTAATGAAATAAGTGACAAAGACTACATCGATGAAGTGTATATGTCTCAAGAGTGAAAAAATATATTATGATTCGAATAGAGATAAAAATTGGTTGAGAGACATGAAGAAAGATGTTATGGAATTATGTCACCGAGTGTGTGACATGTAATTGAGTGTAAGCATAGAACATAGGCAAGGTGCTATTCAGATTGTTAAAGATAGGTTGACAGAATCAGTGCATTTTATACAATTTGAATCAACGTACTTGAGGAAAGTTCTAAAGGATTGTATCCTAAGAAATACATAAGAGTTTTGTAATTCATCACTTTGATAAAGATATCTAGTTTAATGATAAGTATGGGAGAAGTTTCCTAGAAGTATGTGGTACGAAGTTGATGTAACGCCCTCTTATGGACATCACAACAATCGTTATTTTCATCCTTATTATCATTATTTATAAGATAAACCATTTAAATTTAAACACAATTTGATAAACATATCCCAGGATCCATGCATACAATTTTTTTTAAAATATTCCAAATATTTGAAATCCTTTTCTTTTTTCATAGTTTATCAATGTCAAGTTAACAAAACCATAATTCAAATAAAATTTCAAAACAAACTTTAAAATTTGTTTAAATAGTTCGGTAGACCAAACTTCTACAAAATCAAAATAAATGTAAAACAAGTCTTTTTGCTTAATAGTATAGAAATTTAAGCATTCAAAGAAATAAAAACATAGTTCAAAAAAATTATTCTTTCTTGGAGTTCTTCTATTTCCAATCTATCGTTCATAGCCCACACACTTGTCCTTACCCTCCACTTATTCCATGGTCTTTTTATCCTTATCTGCAACATGATTATAAACTAAGTAAGCAAAAGCATAGTAAGTATACTTTCCTATCTCACAACATAAAACATTTTATGAAACATTATAATCATAATCATCACTAACAAAGTAGTGCACTTGGCACAGTTTTATATAGACCATATCTTTTATTATCATTATCCATATTAAAACTTCATTCATTTTATCTTTGAGGGCCTAAGTGTTGCACCATAAATATCATCATAGTAGAGGCGCCGTCATGAGAGGAGAGGGGTAGCTAATCCCAAACCAAACATGACAAGTCCAACCTTCAAGACATCATAAACATAAACATAGGGTGTGAAACACTAATTAATTGTATACGTATATATAGATAAACTTTTAACATACCTCGTCATTGAAACATTTGTTAAACTTTCTTGTTGCAACAAGAGTTTTCATGAGAAAACAACATGTAAAAACAAACTTAAAAATTATCATAAAACATGTCCTCAAAACTTTTTTGTAAACTTTTATCATGTTGCAAGTGAGAATGTACTTATTTGTCTTGTTTGCTTACTAAACTTTAACTTGGGTGACATTGCTGCGGTTCTTGATGTGCTCGCCTTTTGGAGTGTTCATGTCAAACATTCATATTGACCATAAGTCACTAACAATGCTATTAGTAATATATAAACATCTTATACTATCATTCACTACAAGAAAATATTGATTACACGACCTTTATTTCACGACTGTTTCACAAACACCGTTGTGTAAAGGGCAAAAATGCGCGGCAAGTTACGCCCATGAAAACGAAGACCGTCGTGGAATGTTGGGAAGATACCACGACGGTTTTCTGAAAAACCGTCGTGGAAGCTTTACTTTACCATGACGGTTTTATGTAAAAACTGTCGTGGTATCTTCAAGGGCAAGTTAAAAAAGGGGGTCGCAATTCGGAGCTACCACGACGATTTCTGGAGAAAACCGTCGTGGAAGATTAGGGCTACCACGACGGTTTTTGGAGAAAACCGTCGTGGTAGCCCTCATCTTCCACGACGGTTTTCTCCAGAAACCATCGTGGTAGCTTATTTAAAACCCCTCCACTTCCTCGGCTTTCAGACAGTACATTTCAGAAACACACTTTACAAATATAAACACAGACCCTTCCGAATCAGCTGCCGCCATCTCTCTCCGCCTCCACACTCCTTAATCTCAGCCAAAATTGTAAGTTTTTTTTGTACAAAGCGAGAAATAGTTGTTGATTGTGTTGTATAATTATTAATCCGAAATTGATAAATAGTTCTTTTATTTTTTTCTTTATTCCGTGAAGTTGATAAACAGTTGTTCATTTTGTTGTTTATTCCGTGAAGTTTGTATTGTGGATCATGGGTATGATTCTTCGTTTTATAATGAGTATGTGTAACTTGTTTAATTTATGATGACCGGGTGATTTTTTTTCATGATTAATTAATATATGCATGTAGGCATGGGTATATATATAAATTGTGAAATTAATTTTAATTGAATAATTGCTATTTATTATTTTGATTTAGGAATTGGAAAATGGATAGGAAATGGATGTGGGATTTTCGATTGTCTGATGAGTATGTGAATGGTGTGGAAGAGTTCTTGGATTTTGCCAAAAGTCATGCAAATGGTGATAAAATTCGATGACCTTGTGTTCAATGTGGAAACCATAGATTGCATCCAATTACAATTGTTAGAGGACATTTATTTCAAAATGGAATCATAAGTAGTTATCAAACGTGGCATTTTCATGTCGAGTCTAATTTCAATCCAACCTTACTAAATAAAGAAAAGCAATCTATTGTGGAGGATAAAATGGAGGATGAAGACAATATGGTTGACATGGTCAATGATTTAGAAGAACACTTTGTGCACCGTCCGGATTTATTTGAGACAATGATGAATGATGTAGAGACACCAGTGTATGAGGGGTGTACCAATTTCACTAAATTGTCTGCTTTAGTTGGATTATGGAATTTGAAAGCATCGGGTGGCTGGTCGAATTCTAGTTTCACAAAGCTATTGGAATTTTTACGAAGGCTTCTACCAGAGGGTAATAAATTACTAACTAGTATGTATGAGGCTAAGAAGACTTTGAGCACTTTGGGAATGGATTATGAGAAAATTCATGCATGTGAAAATGATTGTGTTCTCTATA
>CAMOHE010039803.1:0-42389 GCA_946598075.1 Artocarpus hirsutus | reverse complement strand
AAGATGCTCTGTACCGTATTTTATGGTTTCAAACTTTGATAGACCTCTTGGAAGAGGCCACCTTTTATAGGTTGCTGACCTCCATGCAATAATATTAAATTATTCATGCTTGTCATTTTTCATCTTTCTTTTGCCCTTTCGAAATTCTTTTTTCGCTTCGTAAAACCAGTTGTAGGGGAAGAAGCCCAAGGAACAGCATGTTGGCTGGGGAGAAGATTTTGCCAAGCGATTTCACGTAACTCAAAATTTCCATGAACCTACAAATTCATCGCTGCCATGACTGGTAACATCTCATCTCATCTCATTCGGGAGTTTATGCTAATTTAGGCTATGCAGCATTGTGCAGATGTTGAATGGATTGAACTTTAGGGTTGTAATAATATGCCCTCTGAACTTTTAAATGTATCATTCGCTCCTCCTGTACTTTCAAATTGTTGCATTTGAACTCCTGTTAAAATTCTTAATGGAGTGTACACGTGTGAGGCATACAAGTTGACAGCCAAAACTAAAGAAAAACGATTTGACTAACCCATTAAAATGAAAGGAGAAAAATCAGAGTTCTGTCTTTTTCCCCAAATCACCGTGGTAGCGCCCTTAGAGTCTGGAAGGTCCTCCAATGGGGTCAAGCAGCTCCACGTGAAATAGGGACGTTTATCATGAAAAAGTATTGGTGTTACGATCAAGTAATGAAAAATTTTTATTTCATCGAAGAGATTTGTTATGGATCACGAGGAAATTGTTATGTTGGTGAAGAAATTTCAAGTTTAGAGGACGTAATTGTTAAGAGATGAGGTAACAAGTAGAAGAAAATATTGTTAAAATTTGAAGGTTGAAGACGGGCAGACCTGACGATGAAGATTGATGTAGTTTGTAAATCATCTTAATCTTTTTGATATGGAAGTAGGGCCTAAAAACTGGGTATTAGGCTCTACATTTTGTCAGTATGCATGTGTGTGATTTGGTTTTGATGCTACTGTGTACTGTATTGCCGAAATTTTCACTTGTGTTCGTACCTGCAATTAGTGGGGTTTCAGAATTTTTGTCGAAACAATATAGCATCAGCAAGTCTAATAGCGGGTATTTCCCTAAATATTTCATCGGCATGGCACAAGCAGATTCAGTCAAGATGGACCTTAAATGAAACAATTTGAAAGGTCAAGGGGAACGGATGGTACATTTAAAAGTTAGGGATATATCCTTACAACACCTTGGGGGGAAATTTTGAAATGACCAAGCCTACATGGTTCACAAGACAGCAAATGGTCTTAGGTCAACTTGTTTACTAAAAGTTAGGCATACATGGTTAAAGCTTTCAATCGATATTTTTGGGCAACAACACAAAAGGAAAACGTGTGATTGTTAGTGTTTCTCAATAGTTACTATTTTCACTCTTCTTTGAGGTATTTAAACAGGGATAAGACAGCTAAGGTTGTGTGTGGCATTATTTTGTGAGTGTGAGAGCTTTATTATTGAGAGAGTTTAAAAAAAAGTTCCCATAAAGGGTGGTAGGTAGAAGTGAGATTTAAGAAACACAATTTAGTGTGTGTGATAAAAATTTTTCCTATAATCTGTAACCATCTCTTTCATCATAGTGGAATCTACAGCGGTAAAAACAAGACGTAGCCTCAAATTTGGACGAACCTGTATAAAAATTTGATGTTCTTTTCTTTTTTTCTTTTTCTACAATCATTCTTTCTTGGTTCTTTAGAATTAGCACACGCCTACTTCCTAACAACTAGTATCAGAGAGGAGGTTCAGGTCAAGAACGATAACGGGAGAAGAAGGGTCGGCTGTCAGTATCACCAAATTTGATGGTTCGGATTTTTCCTATTGGAGGATGCAAGTAGAAGACTACCTCCACAGCAAAAAACTACACCTTCTCTTGGGTAATGAGCCTGAAGACATGAAGAATGAGGAGTGGACTCTCCTTGACAAACAGGTGTTGGGTGTAATCTGTTTGACCTTGTCAAAAAAGTGGCCCACAACATAGCAAAGAAGAAGACTACAACAGGAATGATGAGGTGTGGACTCTCCTTGACAGACAGGTGTTGGGTGTAATCCATTTGACCTTGTTAAAGAACGTGACCCACAACATTGCAAAGGAAAAGACTATAGCAGGGATGATGAAGGCTTTGTCAGATATGCATGAGAAGCCCTCAGCCAATAACAAGGTATACCTCATGAAGAAGCTCTTTAATTTAAAAATGCCTAAAGGTGTCTCGGTGGTAGAGCATTTGAACAATTTTAATACCGTTCTGAATCAATTGGTCTCAGTGGAGATTAAATTTGATGATAAGATCAATGCCCTAATTCTTTTGGCCTCATTACCGAATAGTTGGGAACCCAAGAGGGTGGCCATTACTAATTCGATTGGGAATGCAAAACTGAAATTTGTTGATGTCAAAAATTCTATCTTGGCAAAAGAAGTTCGTAGAAAGGATTTTGATGAAGCTTTAACGTCAAACTCAGCCCTTAATGTTGAGAATAGGACCAGGAAACTTGAGAGGCATTCCAACAAGGACAATGGCAAAAGGGGGTAAGTCGAGGAATGGGAGAAGCAAGTCGAGGAATGGTAGGAATGTGGAGTGTTGAAACTGTGGAAAGACCGGCCACTTGAAAAAGAATTGCAGGGCTCCGAAGAAAAACAAAGACAAGAATAATGACACTGCAAACGGTGCCACTGAAGAGGCACAGGATGCCTTACTCTTGTTTATCAGCAATTCTCTTGATTTATGGGTGATAGATTCAAGAGCATCGTTCCACACTACTGCACATAGTGAAGTCTTGGAGAATTATGTTGCCAGAAATCATGGTAAAGTTTACCTTACTGATGGTGAACCTTCGGATATCGTTGGCATTGGAGATGTCAGTTTGAAAATGTCTAATGGGTCTGTGTGAAAGATTGATAAGGTGAGACATGTACCTAAATTAATGTGCAACTTGACGACGAAGGACATAATGTGACCTTCAATTGTGGAGGTTGGAAAGTCACAAAAGGAGCCATGGTTGTTGCTTGGGGACGTAAAGCTAAAACTCTCTACATTAATTCCAATTGCAAAGATATCATAGTAGTTGCTGACTCTGCTGCTAATATTGAGCTATAGCATCATAGACTCGGACACATGAGTGAAGAGGGAATTAAGGTGCTTCACTCTAATAGAAAACTGACGGGACTGAAAACTATTGATCACAGTTTGTGTGAAACCTGTATCTTTTGCAAGCAAAAGGAAGTCAGTTTCTCAAAGATAGGCAGAGAGCATAAGTCTAGGAAGTTAGAGCTAGTTCACACTGATGTGTAGGGACCTTCAATAGTGACTTTTCTTGGTAGTGTTAATTACTATATGACGTTTATCGATGACTCAAGTAGGAAGGCATGGGTTTACTTTCTAAAAAACAAATATGATGTCGTTGATGCTTTTCAAGAGATAGAGAGCTATGGTGAAGAATGAGACATATTTTAAGGTGAAGTGCTTGTAGTATGACAATGAAAGAGAGTATATAGATAATGATTTTAAGTGGTATTGTGCTGAAAATGGAATAAAGACGAAGAAAACTATTCCAGGGAAACTACAACAGAATGGTGTAGCTGAGAGGATGAACAGGATTCTAAACGAACGTGCCAGAAGCATAAGGTTGCATGCGGGACTACCAAAGTCGTTTTGGGTTAAGACAATCAACACTACAGCTCATTTGAACATTAGAAGTCTATCCACATCATTGAAGTTCAAGCTATTGGAAGAAGTTTAAAGCGGTAAAAAGGTTGACCTTTCTTACTTGAAAGTATTTGGTTGTATTTTCTATGTTCATATTGATTCTACTGCTGGAAGTAAACTCGATGCGAAATCTAAAAAATGTTTTCTGGTTGGCTATGGTGGACTTGAGTTTGGTTATCGTTTACGGGATGACCAAAATCGGAATATTATCAGAAGCAAGGATGTGATCTTCAATGAAGGTATGCTGTATAAGGACAGAGACAGTATTGACTCTAGGAGTTCAGGTTCTTAAGGTAAGAAGCCTGAGGTGATTCCATTGAAGGATCTTCTTGAAGTGATAGTGCAGAATTCAGAAGTTGAAGACTAAGAAAATATAGCTTCAGAAGGAACCAAAGCACTCCTGCCACTACAGTCAGGAGATTTAGCAAGACCATCAGACCACCACAGAGATACTCCCCTTCATTGCATTACATTTTGTTGACCGATAGAGGTAAGCCGGAGAGTTATGATGAAGCCGTGCAGATTAAAGATTCGGTCAAGTGGGAGTTAGCTATGAAGGGTGAGATGGCTGCCTTAATGTCCAATTAGACATGACAACTGGCAGAGTTGCCAAAGGGTAGAAAGGCTTTGCACAACAAATAGATATACCGGATAAAAGATGAAAGTGAAGGCAGCAAACTGTATAAGGCAAGGTTGGTGGTAAAAAGATTCCAATAGAAAGAAGGCATTGACTTCAATAAGATTTTTTCGCCTGTGGTGAAACTAATCACGATTAGAACGGTACTTGCACTAGTGGTAAACAAAGACTTGTTCTTAGAACAGTTGGATGTTAAGACGGCCTTTCTCCATGGTGAGTTGGAGGAGGAAATCTACATTAGGTTTCAAAGTAGGGGGTAAGGAGAACATGGTGTGCAAACTTCAGAGAAGCTTGTGTGGCTTAAACAAGCTCCCAAGTAGTGGTACATAAAGTTTGACAGTTTTAGGTATAGCAATGGTTTCTTGAGGTGCCAGAGAGATCACTATTATTATGTGAAGAACTTTGGTGATTTCTACATTGTATTGTTGCTATATGTTGATGACATGCTGATAGCAAGAAGATGCAAACAGGAGATTGAAAAGCTAAAAATAGAGTTGTCTAAAGAGTTTGCGATGAAGGATTTGGGTGCTGCAAACAAATCCTCAGAATGAGAATAACAAGGAACAATAGTGATTTGAAACTGTCATAGGAAGAATATTTTGAAAAGGTGCTTAACAGATTCAATATGAGTAATGCAAAGTCTGTGAGTACTCCTTTGGCTAGTCACTTCAAGTTATCAACGGACCAATCACCGACCACGGAGCAGGAGCGAGACCACATGGCCAAGGTGCCTCATGCTTCCGCAATAGGCAGTCTCATGTATGCCATAGTTTGTATTAGACCGGACGTTGCACATACAATGGGAGTTGTGAGCATGTACACGAACAATCCAGGCAAGCAGTATTGGGAGGTTGTGAAATGGATTTTCAGATATCTAAGAGGTATTGTAAGTTTAGCTATGTGTTTTAAGAAGTCAGACTTAGGATTACATGGTTATGTAGATGCTGATATGGCTGGAGACATTGATGGCAAAAAGAGTACCACCGGTTATGTTTATGCTATGGGTGACACAACAGTTAGTTGGGTCTTGAAGCTGCAAAAGATAGTTGCACTTTCTACAATTGAAGCAGAGCATGTGGCAATGACGGAAGCAAGTTAGGAGATGATTTGGTTGCAGTCATTTCTAAAAGAACTGGGACACAAGCAAGAAAGGAGTGTGCTACATAGTGACAGTCACAACGCCATTCACTTAGCGAAAAATCTTGCATTTCATGCTACAATGAAGCATATACAGTTGTATTATCACTCCATCAGATTGGCTTTGGAAGATGGGGTGTTAAAACTTGAGAAGATTCTTAGGAGTTAGAATCCAACAGATATACTTACCAAAAATGTTCCGGTCTAGAAATTGAAGTTGTGCGCAACTTCAGTTAGACTTCTCCTTGAAGCATGAGAAGTTGTTGCCGTTGCAGTTGGAGACATGGTGATTGATTGGTCTCCAATTGGGAGATTGTTGGAGGTGGAGCCAAATCAAAACCCAACAAAAGAAGAAAAAAAAGAGAAATGGGCAGAGCTCGGGCGCCGCAGCACCAGGTTTGGGCGCCACGACGCCATCCCCAAATCAAACCAGTGCTGTGGCGCTAAGGCGCTGTTTTGCACGATTTTTTAAAGCTTCCAATCAATATTTTTGGGCAACAACACAAAAGGGAAATGTGTGACTGCTAAGTTTTCTTAATAGTTGCTATTTTTCACTCTTATTTGATGTATTTAAATAGGGATAAGACAGCTAGAGTTGTGTGTGGCATTATTTTGTGAGTGTGAGAGCTCTATTGTTGAGAGAGTTTGTAAAAAAATTCATACAGAGGGTGCTAGGTAGAAGAGAGATTTGGGTAACATAATTAAGTGTATGTGATAAAAATTTCTTTTGTAATCTGTAATTATCTCCTTATCATAGTGAAATTTACAATGGCAGAAACATGACGTAGTTTTAAATTTAGACAAATCTGTAAAAAAATTTGGTATTATTTTTTTTATTTTTCTACAATTATTCATTTTTGGTGTTCTTATAATTTGAAGGCGTCTAATTCCTAACAGTGAGATAACATAATTTTGCAAATGTAGTGGTTTCTTCAATCGATAAAAAATCATGTGAAAAAAGGTTTAGTTTTGACTGTAATTGAAAAATAATTCTAAACAAGCAGAAGTATTATTTTGACTATGAATTTGACCGTGCAAACTTCTGAATCTGATTTTGTTTTTCCAGAAAAAAAAAAAGAAAAAAAAAAGAGGGACGGCTAGTAGTTGCTAGTTTCTACTCAATGCTCCATATCATGAGAAACGTGAGCATTAAACTAAAACTGCTTGCATCAGGAGATTAAAAAAAATCATACCGTTTTGGTCTTCCTAAGAGCTAATTTATATCCAGTTTGAATCAAAAAGTTCTATTCAAATTATTTTAGTACAATGTTTTTTTTCCTTAAAATTTAAGTTGTTATAGCAATGTAGATTCAAATTTAGTTCAAACTATGTTCTCAGACATTTTTGTCTGGAAACAGTATCAAGCACTTTCTGTGAGGCTCGAACCCGAGAATTTCCATACACCAAACTAAATCCTAACCTCGTTAGGCTGCGGAAGAAACTTGTGCGCTTTGCCAGTGTGATGATTATAAATCCAAACCAAAAGCGACCCATGGTTTTGATTATAATGACACAACTTGGGTGCGATCAGTGATGTGTTTCTTCTGCCCCTGATGGGAATATGGACAGTGGTGGTTCTTTTCCAACACAGAATGATAATAACAACAGGATTTCAAGAAGTGGAATCTGGAACGAGAAGAAGAAAGAAAGCGAGAAAGAAAGAAACCTTCTCTTTCTCTTTTGGTCAACAAATCCCACTCCCGCCATTCTGACAAAGGTACGACTTTTTTGGCTCTTCAAAGCTTGTGGCTTTTTGTCTGTTTATGGGGCTGCACCACACAAACACTGTTTGTCTCCTTTGGAGTCTAGAAAATTGTGAGAGAGAGCTCGGGTTCTCTTTTTTCACTCAAAACCAGGCCTTCTTTCGGGACAAAATAAAAGGAATTAGCAAATAAACAAAGATTTAAGTCACTAATCAGCGCTCTAAAAAACCGGTCCAAGTTGATTTTCGTGCCTTTCTTAACTAAATAAAATGATTGCTTTCAAATGGAAAAAAAAAAAAAAAAAAAATCCCTATAGAGCCTGCAAGGCTAGTTCTATGTGTGCCTTTCCTGGAGCTTTCGTCTTAGCTTGCAGTTCAACAACTTTGACGCGTTCTGGCAACTTAAAAATGATGGAAAATGGGATACGATTGTAATCCCATTTTTAATCCAGATCTTTTTACTGTAACAGCACTTTAAAGTTGTTTCCCAGTTAATTCTCGACATGACACATGAAATCTTAGACTTTTTTTCTCATTTAATCCAAGATTGCTTGATTACCCTTTGAGCCTTGTACTTGGGTAGAGGGACCAGCCAATTTCTTTCACTTAACTTTTTTAAAATATATATATATATATATATATTCTGATGACAGAAATAGATTCACTGTAACTTTTTAGCTCTAGCAGTTGACCAAAAAACTTTAGGTTGAGTTGAGGCCTTGTGATGGTCACATGTCAGAACTATCACTGAACTTTTGGCTCTACAGTTCATCCAACTTTGATGGGCTCGTATGCCTTGATCCTCAGAAATTTTTTTCAGCCACACAAAATTAAAACCAAGGAGTACCAAACTAGTGGAATATTTTCATGAAATAAATCATGGGTAAGAAGGAAAATCTCACCCAATTCCCTCATCACTATGCAACTGCTTCCCTTTGATTTCAAAAAAAGGTCCCATTTTTTGCCTCATGATAAGAATATGTATATATGAATATGTTAAGGCTGTATCTTTAAATACTTCTATTTCAAAAACTCGTAAAATTTTCCCTGCCATTGTCTTTTAAAAAAATCCCTGCCGTTCAAAGTAGAGTAGAGTAGTATCGCTTCAAAAGTTGAACCTAAAAACTTATTTTTTTCCATATTAAGATTTTCCCCCAGTCCCATTAAATTTTTACAATGAAATTTAATGTTATTATTTGGATTTTCTCAGCCATGATTCCAACAATAAATTTTTGAACATTAAAAAGGAGAAAAAAGCAAAACAAGATATTAAAATTGCGAGCTGGAAGGAAGTACCAATTAATAAGTGGTTAGTGATAAAGATACACTTTCGGCTGTTTGTACAAGGATTAATGACGAGGGAGCGTGAAAAATGATTGCTAAGCTTAACTGGAAAAAGGTGTCGTTTGGACCATGGTTCACTGTAGATTACACTCTGAGAAAGTCCCCTATTGGCTGGGCATTAACCTACCTTGCTTTTTCTCTGACAAATAGTTATTTTAAACGTGTTTTTCCTTTTTTTTTCTTATTTTGTTCTAGAAAATCAGATTTCTTATTTTTCATTCTAAGCGCTACATATTCCCATTTTAATGAGGAGTGGAAGGTCCCCCACGGAGTAGTACTATGTTGTTCTTTATTATCATTATCATTATCATTATCGCCATTATTATTACTATTTGCCCATCTTCATGAATTTTCCATTTAAGTTAGTTTGTTTATAGGTAACCATACAAATTTCTTATTAAGCTTTAGTATTTGAAATTGGCACGTCAATATTTAAACAAAAGATCATGATCGAAATTATTATGTGGATCTATATACTTATCTTCATTTGTGTTGGGCGGCTACCTAGCTATTCAAATGTATGTATGTGTGGTGTATTTGTATATTAAATGGTATACCTACCTATTCATATAGAATTTGTTTCTGTTTTTGTACCTTTCACGTGGCAGCTCTATAGCACATGCTTAGTGTCCTATTAATCAGCTATTTGACTAACTTTCTTAATAAATAAATAATAATAATAATAATAACAATAATAATAATAAAATTTATTGTCTAGTTAAAATATAGAATATGATAGTGGTAGGCACGCACATAACCCACTTTATTTTAAGAACTACTTGATCTTGGAGTAAGTACAGATTCAACAACTTCTTGTTCTAATCTTCAAAAACCTTACCTGTAAATATACTTTATGATTTTTACTTTTATCTTTGGATAGCTATTATATGTTTTTTAAAATGCCGTTATTGGTTAGTTTCCACCAAAAGGTCTCTAAGAGTCCATTAAGTTCGTGGTTTGAATCATTTTGCTACATTATTTTCTCTCATAAAAATTTAAATCTTCATTTAAATTTTTTATTCAAATCTATGAACCAAACAGACTCTAATTACACGATTCAAATCCCCATGTAGCTAAACTTCCTTCTAAATTACCTTTCAAATATATTTTATAACGTTTTTTTTTTCCTTATCAAGTCCAAATAATTGCGGTGTGACACCTGCGCGTCCCACTTTGCACCGTTGAAATATGCAACTCCTCTTACGACCAACTATATATAACTTTTGAGATTTCTAGTTAATTAATCATTTAAAAAAAATTTAATTGAAAAAAAAATGTAGTTTTTTTTTTTAAAGTAAACGGGTAGCTAATCAATAAACTAGCCAAACTCCCCATATTTTCCCAAGTGTCTCCCTCATAATCCTAGTTCGGAAACCTTCCACAATACTTGACCATGATATTTTAGTCCTTGTATCATAAGAATGTTGTGTTTTCTTGTTGCCAAGTGTGTATTTGAGGACGTAACCCATTATTTTCTTGTTGATAATGACCTGACATTTGTTTGAATATTTAGAATATTAACGTATTGGTCAGTTTTTAGAATAGTGGAAATTTCTGGATCAATCCAAACTTTGATTTTTTTTTTTTAATATAAAGTTTAGTGCACCGACCAAGAATCATAGGGGAATATGGATCATGGTGTATATGAAAAATCTTGTTGGTCTAATTTGGTTTAATTTGTTGACATGCCTCGCTAGAATTTATCTGCTTCTTCTTTTTTACTTTTGCTTCAAATATGTTAACCTGTCACTTTCACGTTTTTGCCTTTTTCTTTTTGGTTCATCAATTTTTGGTACGATGAATAATATATATAATTTTAATTTTCCTAGCCTGATTGTGCGCCTTTGTTGTTGCTTATTCGCTTTAGTTTCACTTTACGTGAATAGTTTGCATAAAACAATTTCCATTTATTAGTGCATCTTTACACATAATCATACAAACGAATACAATTATTCAATCCTTTTTTTTTTGGGTAACAATTACTCAACATCTGGATGTTTTGTTTATGTTAGGTTGTCGTGCAGCTGCCTGGTTATAATCCCTTCTCTTTTTATCTCTATTGTTTTTGTGTTTTCAGTTTTAGTTTATAACTTTTTTTAAAAAAATAACACTTAATAAAGTTTTTGAAAACATTGATTTAAACAAAAACATTATAATATATAAAATTTTATATTAATCACGATTGAAACTATAGTTTGAATCAATATTTTCAAACACAAGATTACGTCAGTCAACAGGCGTCTTTACCACAAAGCAACATAATAGCAACGAAAAACAATTACAAGAAAATTGTCACAACATATGAAATAAGTTACGTGATTGAGGCTTTCTCTTTTTATCGTGCAAAAAAAATATGGAAAAATCGCGAGTTGTATTGGCTTAAAAAGATGGACAGGTACTTACCGGTAGTGTAAAACATCCTATCATGATAGAGAAAAAAAGTATGCATAATTGACAACATGTCGTGTAAATCTGACAATTTAAAGCAGATCGTCAATTCTATTTGAACACGCAAGTTTTTTTTTGGTGGTTTGTGTACTCTGGTATGTTGTTTGTTTTGGGCATTAAAATAAGAAAATTAGGCAAAGTCAAACCCATAAGGATTTAGAAAAAGGTCGTACTTGTTGATAAGCGAGACGTGGAGGCGCGACAATTTCCCAAACTCCAAATTCAGTGAGAGTACGAACTTTGAGCTGCTTGAAGCAACGACAATTGCTCAGCACACAGCAGTCATATTTTTCACTCTGAAAGAAAAAAAAAATAATTGAAAACAATTGAACAATTCAAGAAAAAAAAAGGGAGTCATTAATAGCCTACCTCTGCGCAGTGTGAGCTAAAATTACATTGTAAAAGGAGTTTTTTTTTTTTTTTTTAACTCTAATGATCTCTAAATTATAAGGTTTTTACCATCTTGTTGTTGAATTTTAAAAATTACATTTTGTTCCTTAAATTTTTAAACCTTTTTATTTTTCACCATAAACTTTTAAAATCACTTTTTTATTTTATAAACTTTTAATTTTAAAGCTTCTTATATTATTCCCGAACCTCTGATTTTTTCTTCAAATAGACATAATTAAGCCTACATAATTTCTTCATGGGCCATCTGTAAAGATAAAAATAAGATTTTATTGCTCTTATATGTAAATTATGTAGGTTTAATTTTATCTATTTGAATTGAAAATTTAAGGTTTAAGAGGCAAAGTAAGAAGTCTTAAAAATTCAGAGAACAAAGTGTTCATTTTTAAAATTTAAGAGGTAAAATAAGAAGTTTTAAAAATTTAAAGAATAAAGTAATGATTTTTAAAGTTTAAGAAAGAAAATGGATTGGACCTTAAATTTTAAGGATAAAAAAACATGATTGCAGCCACGTTAGGAATATGGAAGACATAAGGGTATAACCACAGCTATCTCACTATCGTTCCACAACCCAACCCACCCCCCTTTTTATATGTATAACTGGGACAACAATGTCAATGTAAGTTATATAACATTTTCTAAATTTGATGGTCAAAGTTTTGTTCTTAATTAAATTATTTAAACCCCTTATATTAATTGACCCTTCCATATTCAAGAATGATCACATTATGACCTGATTTAATGAAGCGCAACCGCTAAGAGGGACTTAAATTTTTTGTATTTTAAAGAAAGAATGACAAGGAGAAGGTTTTAGCTAAAACCTTTTGACACGCATAAATGAAGAACAAGATTAAACTAAAAAGGTGTTTATGACAACATCACTTAAAACTAATATTATTTTAAAAATTATAACATATAAAATATTTATATTATAGTTGTTGAGAATTTTATACAAGGGATGTAAATCAAAACATCATAAAAAAAATTAAAAATTGAAAAAAATTCTCATAATAAATAAATTAAATATATATTTATATTCCCGAGATTCTGACAGAATATACAAGAAGAGGCTTCCATAGATTTTCCGAAGCGGCTTTTAGATTGGAACTTGTTGAACCCAGCTAATGAAACTGCGCGTTCTCTCTCTTCCATAATTCACACGTTCTAATTTAAACACCAGCTGTGATCATCTACGGTCAATACCACATTCCAAGAAATCTTGATTCAATCTTGGCTGATTGTCTTTTTTTAAATCTAAAAAAAAGTAAACAACTGTTTTTAATAAGTTTTTTACTTTAACTTTAACTTTAAAGGGTTGATTGGAGAAATAAATTACAACTTAAATTTAAAACTTACACGTTATATTGTATAAGAGTTTTATGTTGGGATAAATTATTATAACATATAAATACTGTAGACAATAGTAAATACCGAACTTTTATTTTTTTTTAAAGGTAGGCGTAGTTGTTGTACGCGTGGAAGACAGCTCTCAAAGCTAGATTTGAGCTAAACAGATAAAAATAAATAATAAAATAATAAATAAAAAAAAGCTTCAATGAGGCAGCGCGTTTCGGCCAGTCACTACAAGAAGACGTCAGCAAGGTGGGACCTACCTTTTTTTTTAAAGTTGACCTTCTCTATTTTTCTAAATCGGACGGCCACCAAGCACTGTATCATGATGAGCGAGTCACGGTGGGTGAACACAAAACCAATACAAAGTTTTTTTTTTTTTTTTTTTTTTTTTTTTTAAGACAAAAGAAGAAAGAAGATTTATATTATAAATAATAATAATAAAATCGGCGAGAAAAGGAAGGCGAGAACGAAGAAATCTTGGTAAAAGGACAAAGATCTGTTGCGAACCAGCTCGCATGCGAGAATCGCCCTAGGCAATCACATTTCGCCACGTCACTCGGCGAGGGTTTGATGGACACGTAAAAGACAAGACAATAATATATATTTTTTAAAATAAAAAATCCCAACCCTTTCTTTTGGGGTAAAGTTTCACTTCCCAATGTTAAGCCGGAGGACATGTGTTGTTACTAGATTCTCAAAATAAAATAAAATAAAATAAAATAAAAAAAATATATATATATATATATATATATTTCTCGCTTAAAAAAAGAAAAAAGCGTGAAAAAAAGGACAAAACCTCAGGACATTTTCAGTCCGGAAGAGAATGAGAAGAAGGTTCACTTTTTTTTATAGTGTTTTTTTTCTTAAATAAAAAATTGTTAAAATATAAAGAATACGACAGTAAAATTTTAACTAAAAATTAAAATTTTTTTTTATAATAATTAAATTTTAGTTGATAGTAGCATACAAAAAAATTTCTGTCAAGAAAAAGAATACACAAAAATTAAGTAATTTTTTGTGGTAACATGTTAGTTATGAAGTAATCAAATTTTCAATTCTCAAGATTAATAAACACTAAAAGAGAAAATGAGTTGTTTCCAATTTCGTTTCTTAATAAATAAATAAAGTCTTAATTATTTTTTCTATTGTATTTCATAACAAATTAACAATGATTGTATTCACAACATATTAATAATTGAGTTGTACAGGCCTAAGATACTTTCTTATTTACCCTATATTATTTCTTGGCCAGTAACTCATCTTTTCCTATTATATTTTGTTCAAAAGTTAATAAGGTGTTTAGTTAGTGGTAAAAATTATTGGTGAAAACTGTTTTTATTGTAATATATATAAGAGTTTTATATTATAATAATTTTTTTATTATAATATGTAAAAATTTTATACTATTTATAATTAAATTTGTGGTGTGAACCATTATTAACGAAATATCTCCTCAGTAAACATGTAGTTATTAAAGCAAAATACTTGCTAAAAAAAGGTCTCCAAATCATAAATACTGACGCTTAAACGACGCGGCGTTTTCGTCGATGCGTCATAAATGGCAACTAAACGCTCTTACAGCTAGTCAAACTCGAGATGACGTGACAGCCCCTGAGATTGCCCACTTGGTGTACTTTCATTGGCGGCCGATTGTAGTTGTTACGCGGTTCGAGATGCAGCGGAAACTTGCCTCGCAAAATATAAAAAGGAGTAAAAGAAAAGCAAAGAAAAATTTAAGAAAACTGCTCAGTGTCGTTGAAGAACTCTCTCTCTCTCTCTTGCTCTCAGTAGCTCTTTCTCTCTCTAGTTCTGTGTCGTTGGCGTCGGAGAGGTCTCGCATTTCCTCTGTTTTTCATGTTCGGTTTCGGAGCCCTCGTTGTGGCTCTTTTTTCTCTTCGTAGCTGAGGAAAGGAAAAAAAAAAAAAAAGAACCCGGAGAGTAGAGAGAGAAAGAGAAAGGAAAAACGACGCCGTCATGGGGTGCTTTCCTTGCTGCGGAAAATCGAGTAGAGGATCGGAGAAGAAGAAGGAGACTAGAAGCGTCAACAACAACAATAGAAGGTCAGGCGATCAAACGTCGCAAGGTGTGTTCATGTTCAACTTTTTTCCCGAAACGTTTCGAAGTAAACAAAAAAAAAAAAAACGCATTTTGCTCGTTTGCGGAATTTTGAAATTTTTTCTTTTCTTTTTGTTTTTGGTTTGTTTGTTTTCTTCAATTGTCGTCCGTGATTTCTGGGGGGACTTAATCGGGAATAGATTTTCATTTTCCTCCCCTTTTTCTTTGTTTCGTCGGTGGTGCTCGCGACGCACCTGGGATTTTTCTTGTCGTTTTCTCTGCCAAGTTTGAAGGCTTCTTTACTTTCCACTTTTCTCTCCGAGCCGTGCTGTTCTTCCAATTTGGCTTTTTCTGGGAAGTTCTTTTTTTTTTTAATTTTTAATTTTTGTTTTTCCTACTTCTCGTTCCATGATTTATCAACTATCTTTCTGTTCTGTTATTTTTTTAATCTTAATTATTTTCTAATTCTTTCTGTGGGAACGAAAAAGGCAAGAATTTGCGCTTCTGTTCAAAACGGGCTCTAAAATAAGTAGCTTCAATTTTCGATTTTATTTATTTAATTGTCCCTTTAGTTTAGTGCCCATGTGTTGCTAAGTTTACTGCTTTTCGTTTGTGAAATTTGTCTCAACCTGTACTAATTCTTTTTTGTTTGTTTGCATGGTTGGCAAGGTCCAGTCCATAGTCCCAGTTCCTTCTGGTTCTTGGTATTGATTTTGTTTATTTTTATTTTATTTTATTTTTTCATTTCTCATGTTCTTCTTTATTTTCTTTCAAATTCTAATGTCTTAATTTTCATAATCAAGAATTAATCACCCCTTTTGGGCTCTTCTTACCATCTGCTTAGTTTCAATTCTTTTTCTCTGGCCTAATAATCTCTCATTCTATCGCTCTCTCTTTCTCTTGATCTAATCATGCAATTCGTTTTTGTTTTGCCATGTGTTTAGTTTCTCCAAAAGTGAATCCTGACGTGAAGGAGGAGGCTGTCTCTAAGGATGACCAGTTATCATTGGACGCCAAGAACTTAAACTTGAAGGATGATGAGGTCAATAATCGCAGGCGGGCACAGACCATTTCCTTAGAAGAGCTCGAGATGGCGACCGATAATTTCAGGCCAGATTGCTTTCTGGGCGAGGGAGGTTTTGGCAAAGTTTACAGGGGTCGCTTGGAGAGAATCAATCAGGTCTTTTTATTTTTTTATTTAACACATTTCTTTTATATGCTGTGGAGTATAGGTGTTGCTTTTGGAGGTGAAAGTTACGAAGTTTTTTGCGTTGTTTTTGGTGTAGGATGTGGCTATCAAGCGGCTTGACCCGAAAGGACTTCAAGGGATAAGGGAATTTGTTGTTGAAGTACTGACGCTAAGTCTTGCTGACCACCCAAATCTTGTTAAGTTAATTGGATTTTGTGCTGAGGAGGATCAAAGGATGTTGGTTTATGAATACATGCCGTTAGGATCTCTGGAAAACCATTTGCACGGTATATAAAACTTGAAAGACCTCAGATTTGATTGTCCCGTTATTCTTTTTCTTACTAGGAGAAGGTCTGATGTTCTTTTAACCCTTTGTTGCAGATCTTCCCCCAGGTAGGAGAGCACTTGATTGGAATACGAGAATGAAGATAGCAGCCGGGGCAGCAAGCGGGTTGGAGTATTTGCACGACAAGATGAACCCACCTGTCATATACCGCGACCTGAAGTGCGCAAACATTTTGCTCGGTGAGGGGTACCATCCGAAGCTATCCGACTTTGGCTTGGCAAAAGTAGGACCAAGCGGGGATCAAACTCATGTTTCTACAAGGATTATGGGAACATATGGATACTGTGCACCAGATTATGCAATGACAGGCCAACTTACCTTCAAATCCGATATATATAGTTTTGGGGTTGTTCTTATGGAGCTCATCTCAGGAAGGAAAGCCATTGATGAGAAAAAAGCTCCCAAGGAGCAAAACCTGGTTGCTTGGGTAAGATAATCCTAATCTCCAGTCTCATACTGACATTAACATGTATAGAATTAATACCTCTTTAAATTAGCCAATTTTATTTATGCCATTGCTTTTGTTAAATCATTTGAGTATGGTTTCTGTTATCTTTTTTGGGGCTTGTGAACACGTGATTGCTTGTTGAATTCGTTGCAGGCGCGGCCTTTGTTCAAAGACCGGAGGAAATTCCCGCAGATGGCTGATCCATTACTGCAAGGTCAATATCCCGTAAGAGGATTATACCAAGCTCTTGCTATTGCAGCAATGTGTGTTCAAGAGCAGGCTAGCATGCGACCCGTTATATCAGATGTGGTTACAGCTTTGAATTACCTTGCTTCCCAAACATTTGACGCCCAAAACCATCCAGGCCAGAGCTCCAGAAGGGAAAGAGACGATGATAGAAGGCAAACCGGTAGCAGTGGAACAGAGAATGAAAGATAGACTTATTATTTAGAATAATAAAACGGTCGATGCCCTTTTGCGGTTCGTATATGAAGTGCCTAGTTATCAATTTTTGTATCATGCAGAAGATAACAGGTGCCATTGCCCTTTTTTCCACTCTCCCCTTCACGTATAAGAATTTCTCCCCCCACTTTTTTTTTTTTTCTTTTTTCTTTTTTCTCCTTCACTGTACATGTGAGCTGCAGTTCTTGGATGTAGGATGCCACTTCTTAGGAACCCCATTTTCCCATTTTGTTAATTGGCCTTGATTTTCATAATAATAACTTCATTCTATCGATCAAGTTATGGTCTTCATTCCATCGATCCAAACATGGTTGATTTTTTCCTTTTTCTTTTTTTCCCCCTCTTTTTGTCGGAAGGCACAAGCCAAAAACAAGGGACAAAGGCTGATCCATATAATAATTGCAAAGAAAAACCGAGCAAAGACAAAACAGTAGTCCATTTTTGCCAACGTTTGAGTCATAAAACAACGAAAACCAACAATGTTGAGAAGCTGCATAGCTGTTTTTTAAGAACTGGCAAATGAAGTTTTTCTCCCGACACAATGGCCATGGATTCTGGACCTTCATGTCATCCTACTGTGTCACTGCGTCACCATGAATAATATACTAACGTTGGCGTGATCACAGAAAAAGTGAAAAAAAAAAAAAATTCTATTCCAATTGGTGACAAAGGCTTGAGTGGAGTGTGTTGTGCCAGATCAAAATTGCACTGGGCCCATTAAATTAAATCCAACTTTACAGTGGTTTGTCTTCATAGTTCATACCAAAACCGAACCCTGTTTTTTTCAATTTGGTGGGAATGGAATGGGACTTGGCTGCCTATGTCTGTTACATTTGTTCAAAGAAATGGTTAACATGTGTCAAAGAGAGAGAGAAATAAGGGACTAGGAAGGGGAAGAAAGATACCCCATGGGAATCTGCTTTTTTGAGGATGGACGAGTCTGACCAATCCCATGGTTTTTTCCTCTTTTTCTCGTGGCCAATAACTAACTCTTATCTATTATAATTATAAACGGTATAAAATTTTTATATATTATAAAAAAAATAAAAAATTAATATAATATAAAATTTTCACCCATTATAACCTTTAAATTAAAATCTTTTAATACGTTCTATAATCATCATATATGCTACCGACGATATGAAATTACGTATCGTCGATAACTCTGAAACAATGGCAGTCTCTAATATTGCATTTAGTGCACATGTCAAAAGGATATGACAGCATTATATATAGCTAATGATGGTGGTTAATACAAATACGGGATATACTGTTGCTGAATAACGAGAAAATGTGGGTGTTGTATAGTTACTGTGCAGAAACACTGACTTTATCGTCAAAATTTGCCTTCTTTTATAGGTTCTTGTGATCGAGTTTTATATGTGTTGTTTCCGCATATTTTATTAAAAAAACTATCTATTTATACTTTGATTTTTAATAAAAGGAAAGAAAAATATCTCTATTCAGGCTTTATCAATTCAAAATAAATAACTTCTTGACAATCTATGACAAGTTTGGTTTTAGGCATAACAGAAAAACATATACTATAGGATAAAATCAATATGGAAAACATCTTTTTTGAAATTATGCGGTTCACAACAGTACAAAAATTGTACCCTTGCCTTCAAGCTGATTTTTTTGGACATAAAATGTCCTTCCCATCAATTTTTCCTTTTTACTTAACCGGTCCAAAGTTAGGAAAAAAGACCAAACATACCATTATTTTTTTAAAGCACAGTTTACTAATATATGAATATGAGGATATGACATTTTAATGATTTTTCCCTCTTTTTTTCTAATTTCAGACTAGCTAAATTGAAGGCAAAATGAAATAAAAGACATGTGATGTTCTAAAAAGAATTTTAGAGTACCATATGGACACAGGCTATCAAGATGATATATATATTTTTTCCCTTAAAAAACGATTTTTATTAAAGAGGGTACCCCTTTTTTTTAAAGAAAATAAATAAACAAATAAATGAATAAGCCATTCGGTCACGTGTGAGCACGTGCGGAAGATATCTCCCGCCGAAAGCCGCTTGTAATTCTAACAAACCCAGAACTCAGCTCATGAAGCCTCATAACAGACTCACCAACAGTCACCCACACGACTCTTTCTCAGTCCTCAAAATCTCACCTTTCCAACCTCTTTCTCCTTCCAAGTCGCAATCTCACAAAATCTCTCTCTCTTCTCGTTGTGCTTCATTAGCAATGCACATTAAGTTTGTGCGAGGATCGCCTCCGGCTCCGGTGGAGGACGACGTCATGACGAGCCCGCCGGAGCAACAGAAGATGATGCGCCCCGATAGCTACGACTCGCTTCCGCAGCCCTTCTCGTGTTCCGGAGTCAGAAAGAGGGAGATCGGGCGGACTCACGGCTAGTGGCTGGCCGAGATTTCGGTCCACGCCGTTCCGGTCGTCGTCCTGCTCTGCCTCTGCATCCTCTGTGGTTCTGTCATACACCAGGTAACAAAATCTTGATTCCTCTACGCACATTTTAATTTCTTGGTCATAACCCTTTTTTTTTTGTGGTGATTCGCTTGTTTTCTAATTGAAATTCTTGTTCTTTCTTGATTTTCATGTCGTTTCACTTCCAATTTTTGTATGACATTATTTTGTATCACGCTTTTTCTTTCTGAATTAATGCACATTCTTGAGGATTATTTTTCTCTTGAGTTCCTTCCCTTCTCTGAACTTTATTTACTTCTCTAATTAATTTGCTGTTTAGATTGATATTTGCATTTTAAGAGGAATTTACTAATTATTCAAGCTCGGAGAAAAAAGAAAAAAAAAGAATCAACAATTTGATATTTATATTAGGCTTCTTCCTTCTATATAAAAGGAGCAAATGGATTAGGAAATAGATAATCTTTAGGGACTTTTTTTTGGTCTTTAATTTTGTAATTGAAATTTGCACATGTTTACTTAAATTTCAGCTACTTTGGAGATGCAAAAAGGCAGAGTTTTAGCTATAAATCGAATCGACAACGACGATTCGCCTTTCAACAGGCTCAACTGGAAGTTGCTGTTCTTTCAGTAGCTACAATGTTCCCCTTCCCTCAGTTGATCCTCAGAATTTCACAGGAAAGAATGTAACTCATCAACAGAAGCCATCCTCAAAACAGCTGACCGAAAGGTCGGACTGTTTTCCTTATCGTCCTTCTCTGCCTCTTCATTTTCTGGTGGTGCTGTTTTGCTGGTAATAGAATTTTTCCTTCAAAAAAATCTTGGTTGATTCATCAACGCACGTTTTAATTTCTTGGTCTTAGCCCGTTTATGTTTGAAATTCTTGTTCTTTCTTTCTTTTTCCTGTCGTTTCACTTTCGATTCTTTTCCGGTTTTATATCACGCCTTTTGAATTAATGCACATTCTTGAGATTATTTTTTGTATATTCTGTTTTATAATTTGGCATGTTTACTTGCAAAGATGATATATGATGTTTCCTTTTAAAAGTGGTGTTACTACAAGTCTCAAAGAAAAAGAAAGAAGAATCAACATTTTTGATATTTCTATTAGTCTTTTCATACTAAAATAGGAGAATATGGATACGGGGACCTCCAAAAACAACATGTATAAAGAAAGAAAGAAATGGATATTCATTAGTGACTCCTTTTTGCTCTTTAACTTCCTAATTAAATTTTTATATGTTTACACAAATTTCAGCTGCGTTAGAGATAAATCCACGCCGAGTTGTAGCTACTAAGCAAATCGACAACGACTATTCGCCTTTCAAGGATACTCATCTGGAAATTGCTGTTATCTCAGTGGTTACAATGTCCCCAGTCACCTCAGTTGATCCTCAGAATCTCAAAGGCAAGAATATCCTAGCTCGTCAAGATAAACCGCTGAGTCAAAGCGACTAAGAATCATCATCAACCATCGGCTACACCATAAGATGATCAATGGCGGTTTCTCAGGGAATTTGTTTCTTTTTTCTTCAACATCGTTTTAGACTTCTCCAAATTGAGATAGGTATAGATACATAAACATGAAGCGGCAGATGATATAGTCCACTTGGATTTTTTCTGGTTGAATCAGAGCTAAAGAAGTTGTCAATTTCTCTGTGCTGTAATTTCCATACTTGTTATGCCTTTTGCAATATTTAGTTTTATTCATGTGTGTCTTAGGAAATAAACCATACAAAACACACATAGCAAGAGCGAAAAAGTACTATTTGTGCTGCTACAGCTCACTAATCTCACCTCCTCGGCAACTGCCCACCCATAAGTACATTGTTGACTTCTTATGTGATGGCAGAACTCTACAACAATCCCTTCTAGGTGACTGCACATGTAGATTACAAGTGTTTCAGTTAGTATAAGAAAAAAAATATGATTATATGTATATGTGTTTTTCAACAATATATATTATGGTAGAAATATCATGGATGCACATGGTATTGTTACTAATATCCTCTTGGCCTTGTCATAAGATAATGTGCTATTGAAGGTTAATTTTTTTAAATATTAACTAGTGGCATAGAAAAATTTAGTGAATTCCTCATTTTCAATTACCTTTTGCCAACGAAAAGGGTCAGGCCTTTTCAAGACTACAATGGAATCAATCTTGTCCGGCGATTCCATCTTCCACCGGCAGTAAGGGTGTCGGGATCTCTCCCGACCATAAATCCCAACTACTTGCCTCTTCGATCGATCGTATCGAACTGTGTTCATATAGAAAACGAAGGGCTTCTGGCAAGGGTGCTTGGTGACAGGTCTAGTGTTGAAGGCATAAGCAGTGTAGTCAGCTCTGCGGTACCAATTGAGAAAAGTTCTCGTGGGCATCTCAAGCTCTCTTGGAGAGAGCACTCCCCTTAGGATTTGAACCACGTAGCCCCACGAGACGGAGATCGACCAGGAACGGCGCTTGTCGTAGCAGATCGATTGCTGCATTATGCTGGCCGAGTCGTGCCTGATGGATTGGAATAGGCGTTGCAGGGCTTTTACTCTGGTGGTGCGTGGGAATACTGGCTCCACTACGTCAATGTGGTGAAGTGATAGCAATGGTGTCACGGGATGGGCTCCAAGAAGGCCTAATAGGTCTCCATACACATCATACTGCATAGATTTATACAAGAGAACACCCAAAAACAACCAAATTATGTCCCTTCGCGGTATGATTTTGCAGCAATTGAAGTTAAACTATGCTTTACAATAAATCCATGGAAAGGAATGAAGTTGATACACTGCCACGTACATCTACCATTCAATGTCGTAAAATCCCATGTTTTGAGATACACTAGTGTCAGTGTGGTCAGCAATGGAGCTAGAAATTTTTGTTAGATAAAGTTGATATTGAAAAAACAATCTAAAACATTGTATATTTAAATTTTTAAAAAGGGTTTTTGTGCAATTTTAATAAATTTTATATGGTTGTGTGTGTGTAGGGAACAAAAAAAATTGGGGGGCCTGAAACCCCTCCATTAATGCATTTGCCTCCGTCCTGAGCGTGATGCAAGCATCGATATTTAACGTAAAAAAAGTTCCTTAGTATATTACCCCATTTGCAAAAAGAATTAATGTGATGCATAGACTAAACAATTCCCTACGTATTTTTCCACTCTTTTCACATAACAAGGGCAATGCCATATATACATGTGAAAGTTTGTACGGTTGTACCCAAACACATGTTTAATGTTTAATTTTAAACTCAGAGACTATCAACGCAAATACACAATTTACATGTTAAGAAACACCATATAAATGCCTCTAATAATTCAAATTGTGCCAATTTGCAAATTGATTATGGATTCATATATTAAATACGAGACTAATCAATAAGATTATTAGAAAAGAATATCACACCGCTTTGCATAACAAATCAATGGCGATGTGGTGATATTTTATCATTTTCAAGAGCTTAATATTTAGGTCTAATATATATTAATTACCTGATGAAACCCAGCTTCTTTAGTAAGCGGAACTCCTAGCTCAGCCATGCAAGCCTGCATGCGATCATCACTCCCATACAACCCCGGATACCTCTGAATGCACCTGTCCTGCATCTTCTCCAGCTCCCTCGCCAGCGGATAGCTTATCGCAAACCCGCCCCCGCCATAAGCCATTCCATAAGAGAAGTAAATGTTCTGAACATGACTCTCCGACGAGCTCCCAACATAATAAAACTGATTATGATCATACTTGTTCAGAACCCTAACCAAATTATCAACAACAAAAACAGTGTCATCATCTCCCATGACGAACCACCTCACGTCCTTCATCCCCAGCCTCAGCGTCTCCGACACCACCCTAGATATCCTCAGCGCCGATCTTTGCCCCTGCCGGTTCGTGTACTTGAATTTCGCCGTGTCGCCGGAGATCCGAATCTCCGGGAGCGCCTCATCTCTTCTGGTCCTCACTCTTTTGTCCAGCCACACCACTCCTCTCGTCTGTCCCGGTCTCCACCACGCCTTGATGTACTCTTTCCTCTTGTCCCACAGCTTCGACGACGCAGCTATGCCGAACACAATGTGTTTGAGCTCGGTATCAGAGCGATACTGCTCGCCATGTACGACCACCATTTTTCGATCATCCGTTTCGAAATCTTGCGGAGTATCGTTGTAGTCTTGAGACGAGGAGGAGGAGGAGGAGGAGGAATAGTTGTTTTGGAGGTGTTGGAGGGGGTCGAGCAGAGCGGAGTTGGCCGTGGGACAGGAGTCGCGGGTGAGGAAGAGGAGGTTGGAGGAGTAGAGGATGTAGAGGACGCAAATGGAGAAAATGAAGCAAGGGAGGGTGGTGCCGCGGAAGCTGGGGCGGGAGCCGCCCATCATCATCGTGGTTGTTGTGGTGCCGATCCACTTGGAGGTGGGTGTCGTTGGGGGCTTCTTGGTGTCGCTGGCGACTATGCCTGCTCCTCCTCCCATGTTATTTGGTCGGGTGTGTGGTTCCAACCAATGCCGGCTCAAGGGTAAACGTCATTAAGGCAACTAAGGCTCGTGTTAAGTCAAAGCTCCTAATTAGTAGGATCATTAACTAATTACTTTAACACCTCAAAATATAAAACATCTTAGTTAGTTTTCTTTTCTAAAACAAAAAAAAAAGTAAATAAGTCTTAGTTTAAAATATGTTTGTTTCTCGATATTAATTTTTTAACATTTATTCTTCTTCTTCTTCTTCTTCTTCTTCTTCTTCTTCTTCTTCTTCTTCTTCTTCTTCTTCGTCTTCCAACAATTGACTGTAAGCATTGTCAAATCCTTAATATTTTGAAATTTTTTTTCAAATAATTGTTTGGTTGAAAAATAAGAATACAGCAAAAGAAAAAAAATAACTTAGTTTTACTATAGCTATTAGATATATATGCATTTAACTTTTATTCTTAATTGAATAATTTCTTTTTAATTTTGTTCTTGATCATGCTCTCTCCCTAAAAGCTTCTTTGGAGGAATTAAAAAAAGGATAATATATCAGATGTTTTGTTATTTATGCTTAATTTTGTTTTATTATTTGTTTTATTTTTTTTGAACTTGATTATTTGTTCTATTTACCATGTTATGATCCTATTATATAAATGGTTGCGGATTCTTATCATGTTGGGGGTTTTTGTTGCTTACATTTTTGTTAGAATTCCTATAATGTTAAGGTTTTTGTTGTTTACATTTTTAGTAATAACGATGCCTTAAAAGATACGAAAGAAACTCACAACAAAATGAAGATTGGTAAAGCTAATTGAGGCACTCAAAAGATAGCTTTAAAAATTTATAAAAATTAATCGAAAAGATGCAAGTATGAGTAACAACTAATTAGGATTTTACCACCCTTAAACTTTTAGGTTTAGGAAACTTTCCATAAACTAGCTAAATTGTTAAAATATGGTCCATTTTGCCAACGATTGTGTTAAATCGATGACGGAAAACCAAGTCCGATCAAAATTTTGAAATCTTGACATAAATCGCTCAATTCCTCAACTCTCAACCTCTCAAATCCGACCAAAATTCATAGCAAATTTGGTTAAGTGAGCCGCAATGCAACAATTTAACAAGTTGGAAGGATGAATTGTCAAAATTAAAAGCTTGCCTCTCTTTCTCCTCTCCTCAAATCTCCCTTCTCTCTACTATTTACTTTATTTATTTATAAGAAATATTCTATTGCTTCAATCTTTGGCAGAGAAACTCCAAAAGACCTCCACTTTTGGATTTATGTCACTAATATTAGATATTCGGACTTATGCCTCACAGATATACTACTCAAAAGTCAATAAAAAATAATATCGTTATGAAGCATAAAAAAATTGTAACATAAATTCAAAAACATATAAAAGTACTAGCGGCATAATGATTCAGTTTTGAAAGTTATGTTTATTTATATCATACTTAAAAAAAAATTATGTCATACTATAATTCATATTTCATATTAAGTTATGTCACAAATAAACTTACATGATATTTATAAAAATAAATATTAAAAGATAGACATTTATAAAGATTCCTCTCTTACATAATCCTTTTAAAAGCAAGTGTATTGTTTAATAACATGGGCTTAGTGTACCGGATTTAAGATTCAAGGCCCAAAGAGTAGATAGAAGAATCTTCCAGAGATTCATCTCTATGTCAAGAGTAAGATTAGCCCGTCTTTAGCTGACCCAAGTACGAAGACGAAGACGAGTACATGATTCCCCATCAGCCCATGCTTTACATGTCTATTGGCAACGCAAAGTAAGAGGGGACCATCGTTTCTTTTTCTCCCTAAAACATCCATCCACCAGGGCGGGGCCGACCACGAAAAGGATAGTCCTTAGCCAACAGGGTGTGTGCGATGTGACTGCCCCCAAGCAGCCGTGAACCGATAAGATTAGATGATTACCAAAAGTGTTTCACGTGGCTCTGGGACCTACCACATGTGGGGCTACCGAAATCCTTCCTTGTTAAAAAGTGTAGAGTCTAATTAATAGATTTTTACAATATATCTTATGCAAAAAATTACAAAGATTGACTTTCTAGGTAACGACGTCATATGGGTTAAAAGAGGTATAGGAGGGGGTTGTGAAACCAAAGCTCTTAGCCCAAAATTTTACTAAAAAGGAGCAAGAAAAGAAGACAAGCAAGAAAAAAATTATGTTTTGGAAGCAGTTGGAGCATACCTCATGGCGATAAATCCACGTAGACAGGCGGAGTCATAAAAGCACAGCGCGGTAGCACCCATAGACTCTACGGCTGTGCACGAAGTGAAGAAATCTTAGCGAAACAATGAAGTTCGCGTGGCCGCGCGAACTAAAGCCTATGACTGCGCACGATAGTGTGCTGGAGCTCCTGTTTTGTATTTTTTGTGATTTGTTACCGATTCTTTAAAAACCTATAAATAGATAAATTGTGTTTTTTTTTTTTTTCTGAAGTGGTATTACTTTGAAAATTTGAATGAGAGAGATGCTAGAAAAAATTCTAAAGAGAGAGTATATGTAATTTTTCTTCTTGTAAACTTCTTCATCATCATAATAAAATATTTTACAGCGGCTGAAAATGAATATAGCTCTTATATCGAGGATCAACAACTACAAATTTTAAATGTTATTATTTATTTTGTGCTCGCATTTTTTTCTTTCTCGTTAGAATTAGAACTTCTAATTAGCAACATTTGTCTCCTTCTAGTTTAGCTTAATGATCAAGTTTCTCGTTGTTTTTTTTAGAAATGCTTAATGATCAAGTCTTAGTATTAAAAAAAAAAGATGCAAACAAATTAATCTTATTAACTTGGTTTACTAATCTTCTCTTTCGCAGTTTGCAGTCAAGTAATTAAAGAGGTGTTTGGCAAAAGTAGTCTAAACCACTTTCTTAGTTATAAATAACGTAAAGCTTTTACATGTTACACTAACAATAAAAAAATTACTATAGTGTAAAGTTTTCACATACTACAGTAAAAAAACAGTTCTAACCACCTTACCAAACACCCTATAAGTGGGTTTTAACATCTAAAGTCATTTGAAATTTTCAAGAGAGAGGGAGAAGAAATAATATTTCATTATGTCTTTCCATACGATTTAGGTTTACCTAATTATGGCTCTGTTTGGGCGGGCTTTTTAAAAGCTGTTTTTAGTTTCTTGAATCTAAAAACTATTTTTGCAAGTGTTTAGATGATCTGTCAAAAAGTGTTTCCTATCAAAACTATAAAATATAACTTTTTAAAAAAACACTTCTAAAATATACTTTAAAACTTATTTCAGAGTGTTAATAATATATGATAAATTTAAATATAATATTTTTATAACTTTTAAAAATAATTAAAACTATTTTAACCTATAAAAGCTATTTTAAAATATGATTCCAAACATTTACTAAAAAGCTACATTTTTTTTTTGTTTATCTTCTTTTATTGACTAAATGTGCAAGCAGAAGTTATGCTAAACATACCCTATTACTTTCAAAATTGGTTTAAAATTTTAAATTTTATAAGTGAATATTCTGCAACAAGAGTATTTTGCACCATGATTTTATGATTTGATGAATTAAGTTTTCAAACTCCCTATACATGTTTCCGCTATCTTTTCAGAGCTTGTTATATGGATGATTAACTTTATTTTTTTTTCTAAGAAAAATGTTATATATCCTTCTAGTGAGTAGTGAGTACATAATCACCTAATTAATTTTTTTTATTACGTGATAAACTTTTTATGAACACGTGTCATGTTTTGGTCCAATAAAATTTTTAAGTTAGGCACGTCCAATAATACACGAACCTTATTAAAAATAAATACTTTTTGCTTTGAGCTTTATTTTTTCATAATGTTCTGTGAGGCGTAGTTTGTCTTTCCTTTTTCCCCAATCTATTCATGATCTTTCATGGAGTTGGACCATGTTAGGGAGTGTTGGGACCGATTTATCCCAAACTTCCCTATTAACTAGCAAGACAATGATAACCATTTCATATTATCAATGATACACTGATACAGAAAACCGCCATACCTATTTTTTTTATATAAAATTTTATGAAATTTATATTTTATCTTTATGACTAAAATCATATCTTGCCCGTTAAAATTGATCAGTCACGTCTTATCCTTTTTGAGTAATTTTTCTCACTCTGGTTAATTTTTCTGACTCTATCTCTGGTCTTTTCATTGAAAATTAGAGAACAAAAAAGGGCTATAATAATTTGTGGTCAATTATATCATCTTCCAGCACAAAGCCAAAGTTTGCAACGTGATCTCTTCCATGCTTGTTTCGAAAAAACGACCATGCTTCTCTTCAAGTCTCGTGACATTGTATGTTTGCCAGTACTACAACCCATGTTAGCAATCTCTCCCTCCCTCCCTTTCTCTCTCTCTTGCTCTCTCTCACACAATCAGTGCTACAAAGTTTAAGATATTTTTATATCTTTTGCTTTTTCTTTCCATTCTTCCATGTCTGATTTTAGTCTTTTCATAGGTTAACAATTTTGTGCCTCTAGTGAGACAAAACGACAACGACAGCGTTGTAGGAGAGAAGAAGAAGAACTTGAAGAAGAGAGATTTTCTGACTCTGCTCTCTGATTCTAGTTTTGTTGTTGTCTGCTGCTGCCAACCCATTTCCACTCTGTAAAACACTCTCAGAAACCAAAAAGCGCACCGATAAGTAGTAGCAGCAGCAGTAGTACTCATAAAGGTAAGATATATATATATATATATATATGTATATATAGATGCATGAATGAATTCAAGGAAAAAACAAGTATTTTTCTGAAAGCATTTTGTCTTTTTGTTAAAAGGGTATTTTTTTTTTCCGGGCCATTTAATAATTGTTGAACTGGGACACAACTAATTACTGGTTAGGGATACGTGCGAGGGGCATGTGAGGTCTTTGGTGTACAGGGATGGGAACCCAAACTGCTTTTGTGACAATCATTCTCTCTATTTCTCCTCTCTTTCCTTGCTTATAATTTCGTCCCTTTTTGCCCATAAAAGTACTCCTCTCAGTCTGATCTTCTCGTCGCTTCTTTTTCTCTTCTTCTCTCTTGTGATCAGTCTTACAAATTTGCTTTTTCATTATAGTTTTTGAATGATCTGTTGGTCAACTTTTCTGGGCTTTAAAGTACGTAGCCATTGTTTAGTTATCTGTTAGTTTTCATCAGCTTCTCCTGAGGTACTACTACTTTTCATAATTCGAATTCCGAAATGGATTTTCTTTTTTTCGACTACTTTTTAGTCTGCATATCTTGTGTCTCAAGCTATAAACATAACACACGCAGAAACCAGTCATTTTGGTTTAATTACATGGTAACTATTTTAACTGACTTTTGTGAAAAATGCAGTTTTTATGTACTCTCAGAAAGTTTGGCCCCCTCTCTTTGTCACGTCAGTGAAATAGCTTATTTTATAGCTACTGATGTTTTTCTCTGTTTTGTCAAGTCCCAAGTATCATTTTTGTTTCCAGTCATTATTCCACGCTGAAAGTTCCAAAAGAAAAACTTGGCAGAAACTGATCAGATAATTTCCGATTGTGATGTGGGAACTTTAACACTCGCTTCACGGCCTAGGGAGAAAAAAGAAGAAAGAAGAAAGCAGTTATTGTCTGCACTATAATTAGCGCAGAACACGGACCTTTGTCTTGGCATTTTAATATATTTGCTACAAACTGAGTTTTTTTTTTTCGATATACATTTTTTTCATATTTGATATTTTTTGGTTAGTCTTTTTCCTATAATTTCAGTTACCTAACCTGTCCCTCTCGGACGAAACTATCCTCAAGAGTGTGAGGTGCTAAAACGCCCAAAGATAGTTGTCAACCTATAACCACCACAATGTGGTTCCTCAACATGGACGTGAAATGTCACAAAGACCCTTGATCTGACAAGTCATGTGCGGTTTCTCATGTTAGAATTCGAAATGTTTGTACTACACATTTTGCGTATTTAAGCACAACCTACTACGAAGAAAGATGGGTGACAATTCATACACTGATGTGCACCTTTTCTTGCTCAACGCCCATTCCCTAATGGCCAAAATATCACTCTCCAAAGTCCCAAATCCAGTTCATAACTCTGCCCCACTCTTTAGTCCCCACACACAAATGTTTACTCTGTACACCGTGGTGTCTTGTAAACTAGTTTGAATTAAATCAATAATTTAAATTAAAATTAGTTTGTAATATTTTTTATTCATTATAACATATGAAGACTTTACATTGTTATTAATACCTATTTGTTTAGATTGCGTTAAAAAGAAGAAACAAATATTAATATAGGTCAATTTAGACGGTGGTTTAGGTATTAAGAGCTCATCACATCAATTAACGTTGATGGATCTTCCATCTTTTTACTGTTTGGACTAGAACATCATTTTTTTACTATTCCCACTAGCTTGAAATGTGAATATATGTACCTTAGGAATTATTTTGCTTCCCAATTTTGCCACACATCACTCTGAAATATTCCACCAAGGACTATATATGCTATAATATTAATACTCATGTAGAATAGGCCTAGTAGATAATTCCGATTAAATTATTAGATCTTGTTCGTGCAGAGATGGACAACAACTCAGACAAGTCATCTTCAAAATCACCCACCACCAATATTCCTCCTTTGCCAAGGGACTCCCGGGGCTCACTTGAAGTCTTCAACCCTTCCACCTTCTCGAGCCGCCCGACCAACCCAGCCTTCCGGTCCAAGCAGGCGTGGCAGAGTTGGGCCGAACCGAAACCTATCTCCGAACCCGAGCCGATTAAACTGTCCTCCAAGTCCGGCCGAACAGAGGAGATAACCTCATGGATGGCCCTCAAGGACGACCCGGCACCGAAGCCGTCTCCGGCGCCTCTCGCCCAGCGGACCATCTCCGCCATCCTCAACGACAAGTCAACGTCCTCCGTGGAGGCCGCAGGAGCTGGGAACGAGACCGGGGTGGCGGCGCAGAGAGCCGCCGAGTGGGGGCTGGTGCTGAAGACGGACGCTGAGACGGGGAAGCCGCAGGGGGTTGGGGTGAGGACCTCCGGCGAAGACGAGCCGGGCAATATCAGGAATTCACAGCGGAGCTCCAACAACTCCGTTCGGAGCTCCGGGGAGATGTCGTCGGATAGCGAGGGTGGGCCGGGAGCAGGATCGGGGAAGGAGAAAGGGTTTCTGAGGATGTCGGAGGATCTGAAGGACGCGTTGTCGGCGTTCCAACAGACGTTTGTGGTCTCGGACGCTACCAAACCCGATTACCCGATCATGTACGCCAGTGCCGGCTTCTTCAAGATGACCGGTTACACCTCCAAAGAAGTCGTTGGCAGAAACTGGTACGTAACTTTAGTACTGTTTCATAGATAGCACTTCAGATAATAAAGAAAACATTTTACTCTAACTATCATTAATTAACTGTAATAACGGTCAAACCTTATTGTTAATATTAGTTTTTCCTTTCAGATTAATTCTATGATCTCTGTCCTATGATAAACTCTTAACAAAATGTCTTGTAATTCTTGTATTTCTCAACAGTTAAAAAAGGGAAAAAATTGTCGTTCTTTAAATAGTAAATTAACATTTCAAAAGCATATTTAGCAACATATACACATTAATTAAACTAAATATAGTTTTATGTATTAATGGTAGTTTTTTTGGTATGAATAATTTGTTTTGACTTTCATATTAAGAATATGATGATGCAATGATATGGGTTCAATGCAGCCGGTTTTTGCAAGGATCGGGTACGGACCCGCAAGAACTTGTGAAGATAAGGGAATCGTTGCAGGCGGGGGGGAGTTACTGCGGGAGATTGTTGAATTACAAGAAAGATGGGACCCCTTTTTGGAATTTACTCACCATTGCCCCAATCAAGGATGAGTCTGGAAAAGTCCTCAAATTTATTGGGTTAGTTTGTTGTTCTTATTTATTTATTTTTATTTTTTTATTTTATACTTTAGAGGCTGAGAAGGTGTCTTATTCTTTAGCAAAAACTATTGGTTAGATTTCTTCTCACGTGGGTTGGAGTAGATGGTTGTGTTAAACAACGTGCAAACATTTGTGCCCCCTGCATTTATAGCTGTGTTTTCTTGCAGGTCCTCAATTTGGTAATATATAATATCACCTATGTGCTGTTCCAACGAGGAGATAATATGAAAAAAAAAAAAAAAAAAGAAGAAGAGAGAAGATACAATATTAGATTTGTTTTTTCTTCTTGAATTTTTTTTCTAGTATAAATGAAAGCCTGACAATGAGCTACGTGGTCTACTCTGAATTTGGATTCTCTCTATTTGCTAAAAAAGAAAAAAGATTTTTAGGCTGTTCGGCATTCTTGGTTGTAGCTATAGTTCCAACCAGTATTCTAATAGTGTTTTCTCTTACATGTTGTATTTTCAGTTTTCGACTTATTTTCTAAACAGTCTATTTGTTAATTTGAACCTATAACTATTCAACATACATATCAATGATATTAATTTAGTAGTTAGTAGTTAATAGTTTAATGGCTTTAAATATTTAGTATCTTTCTCTTCGTTTGAGTAGGAATTATTTTGATCCTTTTCTCGTCAGTGTACTACATTTATTGACCTTATTGTCATTGGATCCACTAAACTTTTGTTTTTCCTTTGGGAAATTGCTACTCCTCATTGTCACATCTCGTTTCTGTATGATATGGATTTGAAACAAATGCCGAATGAGACATTTTTCACGACCTTCTGTTCCTGAAACCAATAATAATTCACAATTTTTGATGGGCAGAAACCAGTAATTCATAGTGGATCATATTGAAATATATATGCTCTAATTATACACCTTAGATCTTAGTGACTAAGCTGTGTAAATCATATCGATATATATATATATATATTTATTTATTTATTTATGTATGTATGTGCATCCTAGAGCACATCACATGGACGTTACACATCTTACCGAAAGAGAAATTTGGAACAGCCTTGAGTTTGTGTCCCCATGTCTCTTTAATAATTTACCCAACTTTTTGTTTTTTTCTCTCCTTTTTCTTCCAACTGGACCACTTAATCTCATAAATGTCCCCAGATTCAGCATTGTGATTTTGATCACGCCAAGTAGGGCCGTTTTCTTTAAAAGCATTTTTTAAGCTGTACATTTTTGAACCGATCGACAAATTATTAATCGACGATGAAGGGGTGATGACAAAGGTAGGGAATGTTTTGCATTTTGAGAAAATATGTGGCAGTAATAAGGGAAACATATATAGATGCTGATCCTTTTTAATTATACACTCTTTGGCCAATATTATGTTTAATTCGATATATATATATATACACACATATATATATATATACATATATATAGGATGCAAGTGGAAGTGAGCAAGCATACCGAGGGGTCCAAGGATAAGATGGTCCGTCCAAATGGATTGCCAGAATCTTTGATTCGATACGATGGTATTACAAACATCCTATTATTCCTCTCTCTTCAGATTTTCATTCTATTCATGGATTTATGCATTAATTATTGAAATAATATTTGTGCAGTACTGTAGTCTCTGGGGCATTTTGGGCTGATTATTGATGACACGAGACTTAGGCGGGTCCCATTAATTTCAAATTTATTAGATGAGCATTTTCGAAAACGACATTTGCATATTGCGTTTCATTTGTGACTGCTTGACGTTCCTGCTTTTTTGTTAGACTTAGTAGGAAAGCAATTTTGTTGAATGACCATTGCCGTTTAGTGTTGATTGTAGTTAAGAAAACTAAAACGAATGTCGTTTTTGTGCTTTCTCCCTGTGGGGGAAAAAATCTAGTTGACATGATTTAATGTAAAATTGGTTATTAATTAGTTAAGAGACGTTGGAGTAGCAAATCATAGACGAAAAGTAAAAAATGTCATATTTAGATAAAGAGATATTAATGAATATGACTTAACGATATACCATAAAAAATAACCTTCGTTCCAAGATTACTTAAAATACTTGAAAGAACAATTAATTTTCATGAAATGCATCAACACAAAAGAGGAAATTCTTGTCTGTTGGTTAAATCCGTGTTTCTCGTTGATTATAAATTAATAAGAAAAGGATGCAGTATATTACAAGAAACTCTATGAACATGAACAGTCCTGGTGACATCTTCTTTCATCAATATTTACGTACTAAACAGTAAGCACGCAATGATCTAAGAGTAATTAGATTGAATTTGAAAAGAGTATCTTAACATAGTAATTCACAACCTATTATTAATTACTTCTCACAATTTCAGTATGAGACTGAATAGTTGACACAAAGCTCTCGTATTGTTTTTTTTCTTTTTCCTTGTTGAGCTAACTGATAAGCAGTATATTGCAGCTCGTCAGAAAGATGTGGCAACCAGTTCAGTAAACGAGCTAGTGCAGGCGGTGAAGAGACCCCGAGCGCTTAGCGAATCAACGAATGCAAACCGTCCCTTGAGAAAATCAGGAGGTGGCAAGGAAGAAGAATTAGGCACGGACCAAGCTCTACCGAGGAGGAAGTCAGAGAGTACTGTAGCTCCACCAAGAAGGAATTCTCGTGCCGGTACTACCCGAGCCCCAATGCAGCGAATCAGTGAAGTCCCTGAAAAGAAACTGAAAAAATCTAGCCGCCGTTCTTTCATGGGGTAACGAAACAATGTCTTCAATATTTATAGCTCTAATGAGACGTTAACATGTTTCTCAAGGAAATGCTTTTGACTTTTGTTTGTGTATGTGTCAGGTTTATCAGGAAGAGTCAAAGCTACAATGAGAATGTTGAAGCTGATAATATTGTTGTGGTGGATGATGTGGAGAGCGATGGAGATGATGATGGACCCGAGGATGTCGACGACAAGAAAAGACAAAAGGAAATGAGAAAGGGTATTGATCTCGCCACCACGCTCGAACGTATTGAGAAGAACTTTGTCATCACTGATCCAAGGCTGCCTGATAACCCCATTGTAAGATTTCTGATTAAAAATAATTTATTTCTTGATTTGAGTTTTTGGATTATTGAAAATGAAGCAGAAATAGGTATGACACTAATTTGTGCACTTATAATTTGCTTGTTTCTGTTAGATATTTGCATCTGATAGCTTCTTGGAGCTCACAGAGTACAGTCGTGAAGAAATCTTGGGAAGAAATTGCAGGTAGTGATTAACAAATAAATATAGTTGTGAATATGAAGTAGCTAATAATTTATTGTTAGTCAGGTATTGCACTGTAAATGAATCTGTCTTCAGGAATTTAGAATAGAATTAATCTTTGCTTGATGGTTTGTAAAAGGTGTCGGAAAATTTTCAGATTTGTTCTGATTTGAGCTGATTATGTAGGTTTCTACAAGGACCTGAAACCGATCCGGCGACAGTGAGGAAAATAAGAGAGGCAATTGACAACCAAACTGATGTTACTGTACAATTAATTAACTACACCAAGAGTGGTATGTTCCTTTTCAAATTCAATAGTAGGAAGAGATTATAACAAAATCTTATTCATTTCTCACGTAATTATTTATTCATTTATCCTTACAATCAGGCCAGAAGTTCTGGAACCTGTTCCATCTTCAGCCTATGCGTGATCAGAAGGTACTTATACACTAACTTGACAAAATCATAGAATGATATAAATTGATACAGTTTTCTGTACATACGTCGCATCTATTTTTTAGGCAAGCTGACAAGAAGAAAAGAAAATTAATGAATTAACTCGTAAGCCACTTTACTTGTTTAACAGGGAGAAGTACAATATTTCATTGGGGTACAACTAGATGGTAGTCAACATGTTGAGCCACTTCGCAATTGTATCCCAGAACAAACTGCGAAAGAGAGTGAAAAAGTGGTAAGAATTTTCTCTAAACTCTTCTTTACCCAAAAAAAAGAAAAGAAAATCTTTCTTGTTCTGATTTCTCTCTTTTGGCCATTGGCATGGTAATGAGTTTGGCTATTGCCCATTTCAGATCAAAGAAACTGCAGAAAATGTTGACGAGGCCGTGAGAGAACTTCCAGATGCCAATTTGGTAATCTCACTAGTATACTTAATTAGGCACACTCTTTCTAAGATGTTTTAAATGAGTTCAATGTTTTTAAAAAAAATTTTACAAACTGCAGAAACCAGAAGATTTATGGATGAACCATTCTAAGGTGGTTCAACCAAAGCCTCATAGAAAGGATAGTCCTTCATGGCAAGCCATTCAAAAGGTACTTCTCTTTCAAAATCTGTCCATTTGCTTGTAAGGCCAATGTCTATGTAAACTGATTCTAAAGCCTTTTTTTTTTTAAATCAATTTATACCATTTTTTTTTAATATTGGTTTTGCTTATGTGACCTGATTTTCACAGATTCTAGATAGTGGAGAACATATAGGATTGAAGCATTTTAGGCCTATTAAGCCCTTGGGATCCGGTGATACTGGCAGGTTGGTCTCTTTTTCTTGTCACAATTTTTCACTTAAGCTTTGCAAAAATTAATAGTTATTTTGCTTTAGATAACATGGAATGTTAGTTGTATCCTAATTCTGATTCAAAACATAGCAATTTAAGCTGAAAAAAAACTTGGTGACTTTGCTAAATATTTATTATATGGATGTTCCACATAGTGTGCACTTGGTGGAATTGTGTGGAACTGGTCAGTTATTTGCCATGAAAGCTATGGACAAGAATGTTATGCTCAACCGTAACAAGGTATGGAAAATTCATCTTTTTCACCCTTCTTTTTGTGTCCCTTCTCACGGAGATATATTTTTAGCTTGGTTCTGAGTAACCATATTATTCTTCTGAACCAATTTGTCTTCTTGTTTTTCACACATTAATTATGCATGAATGATTCCTCAGGTGCATAGAGCTTGTGCAGAGAGAGAAATCCTTGATATGTTGGATCACCCTTTTCTTCCTGCATTATATGCTTCATTTCAGGTTTGCAACTCTAATAAAACAAAACTTGGTATTAATGTTATGTTTGATAATTTTCTACACATTCTTAATTTCCCATCTTAATCATTTATACTTCTTTGTAATTCCTGGTTTTTACCATATTGCTTTTACTATATGTACTTTCATATAGATTGCTTAAGTGCCTAGTTTCATGTACTTTCCAGACCAAAACTCATATTTGTCTGATAACCGATTATTGCCCTGGCGGCGAACTCTTCCTGCTTCTAGACAAACAACCTTCAAAGGTCCTGAAAGAAGATGCTGTCAGGTAAATTTAGCGGACGAACTTTTCTTAAGCATACTGCAAAAATAACAAGAAGTGAAACAGTTTAAGGGTTTGAAATTGATGTAGCAATTTTTTTTTTTTACGAACGCAATATTACGGTTGACCATGTAGATTTTATGCTGCTGAGGTTGTCGTCGCATTGGAGTACCTTCATTGTCAAGGTAAGCTTATCATTGGTGGCATTCACATATATTTCTACAAACAAGACACAAAGATTGGCTAGTCAAGAGACATTAAATCTTCCTTTTAACATTGCAGGGATAATTTACAGGGATTTGAAGCCTGAAAATATATTACTCCAGAGCACTGGACATGTGTCCTTGACGGATTTCGATTTGTCGTGTTTAACTTCTTGCAAACCACAGGTATTTAAGCTATCAATTCTTCTTAATTAAAGTGACTCTCTCTCTCTCTCTCTCTCGCGTACAAAATCATCCTTGCCGTCCAGAAACTGGGCCAGATCAGTTGAAAACAGATGATTAATTTGCTTCACGAGTAAACACAGTACACCTTATTATAATAGTAATTTAAGGTTTTTTAACTATTTTTGCAACATGGGCTAATAATCAGACAATCACTTCTTCTTCATATATGCGTCTTCTGGCTCGGCTAGTTATTTTTCTCTGTTCAGCTTCTAATTCCAGAAACAACCGCAAAGAAGAAGTCACGGAAAAGTCAACAGATTCCGATCTTCATGGCCGAGCCCATGCGAGCATCAAATTCCTTTGTTGGCACTGAAGAATACATAGCTCCGGTTTGACATCACTCTCATTTTCTCTTTTTCTTTCCTGACCTTTTTTCTGATACAAAATTTGCATGTTTTGTACACGTTTACGGTGAAACAATTGCAGGCATTGCTGCAAAAAAAGTGCTTAACATTCTGATTTATTTTTTCTAGTCTTACGAGACGCTGAAGTTCATTTCAATTAATTAGCTTATATGATTTTCATATTAATGTTTCCCTTGTTTTCCAATTCCTTTGCAGGAAATCATCACCGGGGCAGGCCATACTAGTGCAGTGGACTGGTGGGCGTTAGGTAAAATTTTTTTTTCTTTAGCTCATTTTAGATCTTTCACAACTCAGTTCTCCTTTCATTTTCCTAAATTGCATTTTCTTTTTTTCAGGAGTTCTTCTGTATGAAATGCTTTATGGATACACACCCTTCAGGGGAAGGACAAGGCAAAAGACATTCGCCAATATTCTTCACAAAGATCTTAAATTTCCGGGCAGTATACTGGTACGTATGATCTCTCTAGTACATATACGAGTACGAAAATTGTAAGTGCAGAGATTAAATTATGAATCTAAACATAATTAATGTTGTACCAAATAGAAGTTGAGCTGTTGAGTATTAAGGAATAATTTTGTGTTTATGGTTTGTGCAGGCAAGTCTCCAAGCAAAACAGCTAATGTATAGGTTGTTGCATAGAGATCCCAAAAACAGATTGGGTTCAAGGGAAGGAGCTAATGAAGTTAAACGACACCCTTTCTTCCGGGGTGTCAACTGGCCTCTCGTTCGCTGCATGGTAACACCATAGACTTCAATATATTTGCAAATTAATCATGATTAAACTTCGATGAGAATTCTATAAAATATATAAGATAATTCTGAACTGTCAGACTATTTTAAACTTATATTTAAATTTAAGTATTAAGAATATTTTAGATATGTGTTTGTTTCTTTTAAAATTTAAATCATTTGAGTATTATGAATCTAAGTTTTTAGATTTTTAACTCCCTTCTAAACTTTTAACACTTAGATATCTTTGTTATAGTAAAAACTAAAATTCTCTCTCTTATATTTGAGAAAAATCATAACTTCTTCATTTATTATCCAACTAAGATGATTATTTTTTTATTATGTTTCTAGTGAAAAAAAGAATAAATTAAAATCCATATTGTATTTAAAAACTATAACATTTTAATAGAACCTGATGGTTTAGAACTGTAACTTATAAACACCTTTTTTTAGATACCATTGTGCAGAATTCTCTCCGTATTACATATCCGGTTTTGTTCACCAAAATCATCAAAATATGCAGAACCCACCTAAGCTTGAGGCTCCTATCTTTGAGATAACCGAAGCCGAAAAGGGAGACAAAACTGTGGACCCAGAGATGGAGGATCTCCAAACCAATGTCTTCTAAGGGGTGTGTATTTTACCATTTTGTCACGTTTTTCACATTGAGAACATTCTTTCGGCAAAATTTCATATAACCCCCTTTCTTACTGCAGGTTATTAATGCATACGAACTGCATCTCTTACCAAAATCGTAATGACATATGGTCCAGCTGAGAGATTCTCAATACAACGTGGAACAGAAATCTGATCTGATTTTGGTGGTGTTGTGAGTAATGGCAGGTCAACAGCTAAGCCTGGAAGCTTTATTTTGTTAATTATTTGCACTTGAGAAATTGAGGTTTTTGAGCATGTCCTTTTGTGGGCTTTACCACGTGCAATTGTTTGTAATCTATATTTGTTTGCAACTCTGGAAGTTTCCTTGTTTAATTAATAATATTCTGGTCTGCTTTAGTTTTTTTTTTTTTTTAACTAGAAATGACGTTCATGTATATTAACACTAATTAATCCTATTATGTTGTAATCTATATTGTTAATCCATTAGTTAGCTAAGATTATCGGAATGGAGTTAAAAGGATATATGTATAAGATTTCTTCTTCAAGTATTATTATAGAATATAAATATTTGTAATATTTACAGACCATGGAGTACCCTATTGTTAATAAACCGGGGTGGGTTCAATTTCTCAACAACACGAATTAAAAAAAAGCATAAATTATACTTCCACCTCCGCTGCAAGTTGAGTTTCTCTGTCCATTCAAAAGTAATCATTCGACCGTACATTAGTTTGTGCTGTAAGATTCATCTTTTATTGATATCTTATATCGATACTAGTTATGCTTTCAGCAAATATTTTCCAAGGCAACGAGTGTTTGACAGGTGGTAATTTGAACAATTTTTTTAATTATAAATAATGTAAAGCTTTTATATATTATAGTAATAATAAAAAAATTGATACAGTGTAAAGTTTTTATATACTACAATAAAAATAATTTTAACCAATGGTTCTAATAACTCTACTAAACATCCTATAACACTCAAGTGTCTCTGTCTATAATTTTAACCCTTTGAGCAAATAATGAAAATTAAAAAAAAAAAAAACACAAGGTAATCCTGTTTGTTTGAACCTTTTTTTTTTCTATGCATAAATACCATGTTGAACAGCTGAAGCTGAGTTCTTGTAGTCATCAAACATCAACTATTGCACCAAATTATAATCAATGTCGTGATGTTTAGATATTATATTATAAAAAGTTTGATGGGTTATAAATCTGTTACTTATAAAATTATAGGTTCTAATTGAATATGTAGTGTATATACTAAATTAAGACCCATAAATTTTTAAGTCGTAGAATTATAATTCCATGCGGTGAAATAAGATTACCGTTATATCAATAATAATGTTGTGGTAATTTTTGTTAAAAAAAAGTGACAACCCCAAACATATAAGGTATTTGATAAGGTGGTTAAAATTGTTAATTAAAATTACTTTTACTGTAATATATAAAAATCTTATACTATAATAATTTTTTTTATTATTATAACATATAAAAGTTTTACCGGTTATAACAGAGACAATGGTTTAAACCACTAATTCTAAACACACAACAATAATTGTACGTACATGTGTCTTGCGAGGACAGTGAAGGTTTTAATAATGCAAGAGCTCTGCTGCCGACATAGAAAACCATAATAATAAATGTCTCTCTCTGACTCTTGACATTGGTGGTTATGGTTTCACTTCATACGGTGGACTACATTCCTACACCTTTACGTCCCTCCAAAAAGGTCATATGATTTGACCCCAAATTTCTTCACTAAATTATGTTGTTTTTCTTTTTGTCCAAAAAGAGAAAAAAAATTCCAGTAGTTTTATTTTAAAAATCCATTGGGGATTCTTAAATTTGCACAAGTGAAAAAAAAAAAAAAAAGATTTCAGACCATCTAAAATGCAAGAGTAGCGTACAAAAGAAAATACAAGGATACATTATAGGACAAATACGTTAGCATTAGAGGAAGTAACAATGGGATTAGGAACAAATTCAATGCAAGATTAGTATAACAATTATATAGTAATTTGTAGGGATGGTAATATAAATTTATTATTTTGTTTGGAAAGGACAGACAAGGACAATGGGTTTCTCATTCTCAAAAGTTGATATTGATGTCATCATAAACTATATATGAAGTGCATATTATTATTAAACACAAGAAACTGGTAATGATCTTGTAAAACAAGGATGTTTTTGTCTATCTGATTATAAAGTAACTCCTTCCCGACAACGTAGAAAAAAAATAACAATATGAACTGCCGACATTGATCATCAAATGATCTTATAAACAATGGGGAAAATTGGTCTTTCCCTTAAAGGCCTAGAGTCTAAGCGGACCAGTGTTTGGACTTGAACTATTTTGCTGCTTTCTTTTGCCCTATAGAATATAATATTCTGCCCACGATTATTGGTTGCAAACTTGCGCTTTACATTTGTATTTGGCGTAATAAATGACTACTTCCTAACAATTTGTCATACTTGTTAAAGGCTTTAAATAGTGATTCTGTCACTCAGCTTTTGCCTAGGGCAAGGCAATCGGGCAGCTCACATGGCCAGTACTAGTTTTCGATGAAAAAATAAATTAAAAATATTATAACATATAAAGATTTTATGTTTTATTATATTTTTATTTTTATACATGTAAAAATTTTATACTATAAATAGTTTGAACTTATAAATTTGAATTGGTTTGCCAGACACAAAGAAAGAAAAGACATTTTCTTCTATTGATGCTAAACAAATATTGAATTGGTTTGTCAGACACAAAGAAAGAAAAGACATTTTCTTCTATTGATGCTAAACAAATAATCTATCAACAGGTATTTATAATTGAGTCCTTAGATTTGAAAAAAAAAAAAAAAGAAAGAAGCTTTTAACTAGATTCCACCATTTGAAAACATACAAAAAAGACCTTAACAAGAAGAGCTCAGCACGTATTGAGCAACCCCAAAGAGAGTTGCATCTGCTCCGCCCTGTTGGTCA
>CAMOHE010039802.1:82413-98503 GCA_946598075.1 Artocarpus hirsutus | reverse complement strand
TTTAAAATTTTTTAAAAATGTCCTTATCTTAAAATATAGTACCAAACACAGGATTGTATTGGCTAAAATTTTATCTTATACATTTCAAAACAATCCAATCTAATCCTTTAAGACTGTCATATCTAACGTACCAAATGGGCCCTTAGGAAAAAATATTATAACTCCTTTATTTTATATCCAATCGAGATGATTATTCTTCATTTTATTCATTGTGAATAGAGAAATAAATCAATATTTATATTGTCATTCAAAATACGTTATAAATATTAAGGTTTTGTTAGATTTATTAATAAATCAATTAACTTTTTTTCACCAGTTATCCAAACACAAATTCACATTTAATTCACTATGTAGATTAACACTTTAATTATACATCTAAATATCAATTTAGATAACAATTTAAATCACACAATTTGAATTTTACAAATCAAATTAAAAAGATTCAAATCAACATAATTTGAATAAAATATCCTCCTGAATTCACATGACTAACTATTTGTTACAATAAAGTCATGATCTCATTTTTTCTAAAACACTTTTTTTTATGCTAATTTTGGGCTAGTTTAGAGTTTACAATTCCAAATGACAGATTGTATCACAACTTTAGACACATAAGTTAAACTCCGCAGATTTGACCTGCGAATCAAATAAACGTATTTGCTACTTTCAGTTGTTTATAGTTTCTGTTTTTTCTTAATTTTTTCAATGAGTAAAAAAAATATATTCGACCATTGGCATAAAGTTTGAAAGAGTCAGGTTTACAGGTTTAGCTTGTTTCATAAAATTAACACGATAATATTTTGATCTTAAAATTAAAAACTGTATTTTATTTTAGTTTATAGTTATAAAAAAATATGTCCTATATGTGGGATCTTTCTTTTTAACTGCCACAAAATTCATTTTGTCCCTTCCAATAAGGCTGGGAATAAACGTGTTCGTGTCAACACGTTTACAGCACGACTTGTTTAGGCTGAACACGAACATGACACGATTAATAAACGTACCAGAAATGCAAACACGAACACAGTGTAACACAGCATGACACGATCAACATGATTACTAAGCGAGCAGTAGTGGGTTGACACGATAACAACACACATATAGCACGTTTATGACCCAACTAACTAAAAATTAAAAAAATTAAAAAAGCCAATAAAAAATTAATAAAAACTCAATATCTAATTAATACTAACCTACTATAAATATTTCAAATATTTTTATTTTTAAGTTTAAATGTGCTATAAATAGGCAGATCGTGTCGTGCCATGTCGACATATTTACTGCCCGTTTAATTAAACATGTTAAAGCGTGTTAAACATGTTAGCACAAATTCAGACCGTTTAGTTGCATATTATTCGTGTCAACCTATTTATGGCCCAATTAATAAACATGCGGTATAAACCCGTTTATCTTGTGTCGTTTTCGTATCGCGTCATCGTGCCATGCCTGAAATTGTCGGCCCTACCTTCCAAACAACTTTATAATGAAGAATGATTGTTTGATAGGGTATGAAAAATACCATACCCATAAGATACAATTTTTAACTATCAAACCTTTATATAGTTTCTTACTTGATTTAATTGTTAATAATTGTGCGTGCAGTTAATCTCATAATTCAAGCCGTATAACAAAAGTGTTTTTATTTTCATACCTTGCCACATGACCTATTAAATAGAATTTTAAACTTTTAGATTCTTACGTTTATCCAACAATTTATTTATAATTATTTCTCATCAATAAGTGAGTTTTCCAAACTCCATCATTGATTTTCGTTTTCTTACCCCTTTTCTCCTTGTGTAGATTTCACTCTTCTTTTTTTCCTTGAGAATAGCCTTTTACCACGATGACACGACATATTATCATCTCTTAAACATGTAGCTTAGAAAAAGTACAAATTAATTCCACAAACATCTGGCTCAGGGGTGGGGGCCGCACACAATCACCGTCATGTGAATACCAAACCGAAGGGAAAATATCAAGGAAAATTTCAAGAATAACATGTTAACTATATATGTAATTGATTTTGCGATTGAAGAGGATGAGGTGAAAGGTATAAAATTAAAAATATGGTTCACCAAAATTACGCCTGCCAGTAAATGGGAATATACCCGACTACATTGTCAATCTACCAAATATCATCATAATTAACGATTGTCATCGGTGATCTCGGCCACCGCATCATCACAAATAATCTACTACATTAACGTCGATAATCTCCCACATCATGCAGCCTATTTCAACGAAGATCATTGGAAGCCACTGGCATCAATCATAGGAGGCATTTGGTGGATTATTTTAGCCGCACAATCAACACTTATCAACACGAGAAAAATACGTCTATTCAAGTCGTATTTAAAAATGATAAACTGCTATCATTTATGTTACATGTTTAATTTGTGCTGCGCTTACATGCGTGTCATTTATACAAAATTGGTTGTAGGAGACAACATTTATGAAAATTTCCCTATTAACGTTTGTTTTTGGCACAGACAATAGACACCGGTTGCTATACTAATTTACCAAATTATTACTAGTAATCCACTAGATTAACTTGAGAAATCCACATAAAAACAAAAAATAAAAATAAGAAAGAAAACGAGAACAACAGTTTTTTATATTTAAAAAAAAAGGAAAATTATAATGTCACCATGATTCAACCCAAAAAACAAAAAACAAAATCATTAACAAATAATTCCACATAACATGAGACGTATTCCTTTTGTTATCCTCAATACAGCCACTATATATCCTCCACCTCAAACTTCATGATTTCTTACATCTTAAAACGACATTGTTCTGAATAAATATTTACTGTCGTATGTTTGTATTGTAGTTGGAAATTTTAAATTATAGATTAATTAGGAATATGATTTAAACTAAAAAGTTTTAGTTTAATCCAATTTTAATATAATGTTTTTTTTTATAAAATTTAAATTGCCTTTCAAACTCTCAAATTATATTTCCAAACGTGCTCCTTAGTAAGTTGATATGTAAAATTGACGGTCAAAACAAATGAATCGATCAAAATGGCAACATTGAATACCACATTTTGAGGTGATCGAATATTAGCCGCATATGAAGGGCAATGTGTTGTTTAGGCTTTTCACTGCTCTTTATAGGCCGAATTTGGTCCCATAGAGTGGATAGAACTTGGGGCTTCTACGACAACCATCTAAGGGCTATATAGCCTCTAGCCCAAAATTGAGGCCATGATTTACATCTATTCATTATCAAAGGTGGTGAGATAGGAAGGTACAGGCAGTGCAAAGCCAAGATTGATAATCATAGGTGATAGACTAATGAGAGGCTTTTAATTCTCGAAAAATCATTTCCATGTCCGTGGGTAATACTCCACAACTTATAAAACAGTGAAACTTAGTCTGTTTTATAGTACAATTTTAACCTAAGACTCATTGTTTTGCAAGTAATAGGATTTATCGAGTTATATAAGAGTGTTTTTAATTCTTAAATTAACTAAATAGAACTTGTTTAAAATGGCTTTTTTTAACCTTATAAGCACTTTTAGGTTTTGTTTGGATGACCTTTTGGTTTTTAAAAGCACTTAGAGGAGAATATACGTTAAGGATGCTTATGAAAAAAGTACTTGTAAGATAATTCCATCCATATGCTTGAATTCCACTGCTTGTTTATATTAATAAGAGTTTTTGATTTATTTAACCAAACAAGTTTAAAATCTCTGCTAAAATAAAAAAAAAAGTATTTTTCTATACACTATCTAAATACTAAAAGCTTTAGCTAAGGCTTCTTTTCTACCGCTTGAAAATAAAAACACAAACTATCTTAAGAATTGCTTGAAGGAGTAATGATTTCTTTTTTTATTTAAAAAGTTACTTAAAGTTGAAAGACTTAGAATTTATACATGGTGATAGAAAAATATGGTTAGAACTGAAATTTTAAATTAAAAATTATAATGTATAGAAGCTTGATATGGTATCTCACTGTTTGTAATCACTGTAGCATCGAGTATGTGAAAACTTTACACTATATCTACTAAGTTTTAGGTAAAAATGATTTTGCCAAACATCGTTATAGATTCATCACGTGTGCTCTTTTTGACTATCATTTTCCCTATCTTCAAATAGAGTATTATTAGTTTACTAGAATTCATATATGATAATTTTGCATAAACTTATGCCCGAATCCTTCTTAGGTCATGATATTGGGTGCGCGGGTTTGTTTTGAATATTTCTGCTGCACCACTTTCCAAGTATTTGCTAGATTGTAGATTTGAAACGTCAATGTTTCTTTTTTTAAAAAATAAAATAAAACGTCAATGCTTTGGTTTAAAATACACAGTTAATATTATAAGATTTTTAATAAGTGTAATTGAAACTGAAACTTCTTAATTAAAAACTGTAACATATAAAAGCTTTATCATGTAGTTTATTTTTTCAATCAGTGTAACGTATAAAATCTTTATATTATAACAACAAAAAATTTTACCCAAAACTGATTTTACCAAACACAATATTAAACTTATTTATTAGTACTTTATTTTTGCTATAGTAGTCATTAGATTCGCAATAGCCAACGAATCAGCCAAGCATAAAACAAGAGCATTCTTTTTATATGATATTGTTTGTTTAACCGGGGCGAGTCAGACTGGATTAAAAAAAAAAAAAACCAACAAAGGAGCAGTTTTTTACTCCAATTAATGTTATACCTTTTCCGTTTCTCTTTTTTTTATTGGCTTTTAGAACTCGTGCTTCTTGAGAGGTTCCCGATTTGGTATTTTATGATTTTTTTTGTTTTGCAATTTCATCCTTGACTTCACAGAAAGAGAAACGATCTCAACTCCAATAATCAAGAAAAAATTAATTTTCCTTTTGAGACCAATTCAGCGATCAAACCAGATTATTAAAAAAAAAAAAATACGGTACAAAAGCAGCAAACTATTGGAAGTAATTATTATGTCTAAAATTTTTCATCAACTGTTAGAAGTAATTGTTATTGTTTTACAAAACTAAGGGTTGAATATTTTGAGGACAGATGTGTAAAATCACGAGTGCTAGTTTTTCTCTCTTTTTTTTAAAATCATTTGATATCCAAACCCATCAAAATGAGACACAAACCCACAAAAAAGACCCTCAATTTACTTGGAGATAGTTTTAATTTCTCTGGTAATAATTTTTCTCTTTTCCTTTCAATAAATTAATTGGCGTTGACATGTTCTTCTCGAGAAAGTCAATTGGTATTTCTGTTTCACGCGTGAATGTGAATAGTGGTAACTTTGCTTTTAAGCCGTGGCGAGAGACACGTGACACAAATCAAAGTCCACGACCGCCCATGTTTGATTTCTTCCCTGTTAGCTTACAGCACATGTTTGAATTGAACGTCACCTTCCCCGCTCCGCACGGTTTCTAGAACAAGGCCTTCCCCAAGCAAACTCCCAACTTCACAAACTACTGTTAATTGTCCGTCCACCTCATTTTTCCTCTCTTTTTTTTTTTTCTGATAAAAAGATACTCACATACTCAAAAATTTCTAGCATTGCATTATTCACTCATTTATTTACTACCGTCACCGTAAATAAATACAGAGAGAATGAAAGGATTAGATTATCATTTATTATGACTAAAAATAAATAGATTAAAATATACAAATATTAAGTAAACAACCTATTTAAATTAAAACGAAATTTATTTTTAAACAAAATGATATATAAAAAAACACGAAATAATATTAAGATAATGAAAAACTAAAACAAAAAGAAAGAGAAGAAGAAAAAGGAGAAAAAATATGAGATAAATTGAAACTTTAAGTGTTAAAAAAAACACGTGATTTTAAAAATATTATGTACTTAAATATTTTTTGAAGTATGTTATTTTCTTATTTTAAGAATTAAACTGTGCTATGTAGTGCGATTTTTTATAAATATTTTCATTAAATTCGTTTTTTTTTTTTTTTTTTTTTTTATGAGTAAGCTTCCAATTGGAGGGAAACAATTTATTAAAACAAGGTGAAAACGGCCAAGGTACAACCAAAGGTCTAAAGACCAAGAACCGGGTATACAAGCAGACTCGAAGAATCTATTTAAGAGTCCGTCTGCCTATCGACGGAGCTAAACGAAACTCTAACCCTAGAAGATCCTAAATTCATAAAAACTGTGATCCCAACAATCACAGAAAAAAAACCGCACCTTAACCCATTTCCGATTCAAGACACCACCTGACAAACTAAAAGGCATGAGGAAACTAGCCTCTAGACCAAACCTAGCCCAAAAATACAACACAAAAATAACAAACATAACTTAGACCGTTGATAGGGAAACTACGACCCTTATTACATTAAACATAGAGTACGAAAATAATACAAAACACAAAACCAAAGCACAGCCTCTACCACGATCCACAAATCTGAGGTCCTACAACCCTAGCCACCAAAAAACCCCAACCACTCAGCTCCAGCTACCTGCCCACAAGAGACTTCCACGGCCCCTCCTCAGTTATCCTTTTGGCTAAACCAGATCCACCTCAACTCGCCCTTGCTCGACGGCACGAACCCACCCCTAGCCACGGGTAGGCCCCTCAACGCTGGCGTACGGCGAAAGACGGCCAAATATGCCTAACCCGCAGCAGCCCCACACGGGTGAGTCATCTCCTACCCCCAACCAACCTAGCCTAATCCTGAAGGAGAATGGAGCCTCCCACGCACGCTGCAAATGACGGTGGCTCGTCCGTCCTTGACATCGAATCCAGGCTAGTGGCGGAAAGCCCTTCCTCTCCCGGCTTCGTGCTCGAAAACCGACCCAAGTCAAAGCCTTGTCCCCTGGTGGCATAGACCCCAACGACAGGCAAAAAACCCTGCGACAACTCTCCGGACGAAAAAATGCAGCCAACAGACCAACAACACGTTGGCCGAACGGCCTCGACACTCTCTCTACTCTACTCTTACTTGTTCTCTCTCTTCGAAAAAAAAGTTTTTTTCCAATTGAATTCAACTGACATCATGGGCAGCGCGACTAACCCAAACAATCAAAGAACCCTCCAAATATTCCCACCACGTCATCGGTAAGACCAAAAAATATGAAACGTGTCTAAGCTCATTGGGCCAACCTAAACAGGTTACAACGCAGAAAGTTCCACCCAATCCCACCCCCGCCGTTCCACTTTTCTTGTTTGAAGTTTGAATCCTTCTTGCCCAAGACTCCTCAAACGACATACATATATATATATATATACTGTCAAACCTATCGTCGCCCGCCCATTAAAGAGGGCAAAAAAAAAAAGGATTTTACCCCAAGATTCTCTCTCCAAAACTCTTGGATACACCTGAAACCGGCCTGTTTTCCTCCGGTGATCTGTTATTCCCCCCGCCATGAACGACGAAGAGGACCGCCATGAAATCCCGGCGTTGAGCTTCGAGCGGCTGAAGGCGGTGTCGGCGCTCGGCCGCGGAGCCAAGGGCGTGGTTTTCCTCGTCCAGGACGAAGATCGCGACGAGCTCCTCGCTCTGAAGGTGATTTCCAAGGAATTGATCGAGAAGAAAGGAAAGTCCGTCAACAGCGCCGGCGGTGAGTACAAGAGAGTCTGCTTCGAACAAGGAGTTCTCGGCCTTTTCCGTCACCCGCTTCTGCCAAGACTGCGCGGTGTTTTGGAAACCGACAAGCTTGTCGGGTACGCTATTGATTACTGCTCCGGCCGCGATCTCAACGTCCACAGGAAGAGACAGACCGAGAGAATGTTCTCCGACGACGTAATCAGGTATGTTTAGACCATCCGATTCTTTTCTTTTCTCTTCTTTTCTGATTCTGTTCGGTTGCTTAAATTCAGTTATGGTGATTCTTGAAGGTTTTACGCGGCGGAATTGGTTATCGCGTTGGAATATTTGCACGGATTAGGGATTGCGTACAGAGATTTGAAGCCAGAGAACGTCATGGTTCAAGAAAACGGTCACATAATGCTCGTCGATTTCGATCTCTCGACAAAGCTCTCTCCCAAGACTCCTCAATCTTCCAGAACCTCCAACGCCTCGGAAACGATGTCCGATTCGTCGAACAAGAAACGGTTCTCACCGTTCCACAGATTCTGCAACTCCGGGATCTCGCCCGAGGACTCGGCCTCCCAGAACGGACACTGCGAGAACTCGGCGCCGACTTCGGAGTCGTACTCATCGTCCGAGAAGTCGAACTCGTTCGTCGGGACGGAGGAGTACGTGGCACCGGAGATCGTCTCCGGAAACGGCCACGACTTCGCCGTCGACTGGTGGTCCCTCGGCGTACTACTCTACGAACTGCTGTACGGCGTGACGCCGTTTCTCGGCTCCAACAGGAAGGAAACGTTCTACAGGATAATGACGAAGTCGCCGGAGCTGATCGGGGAGCCGACGCCGCTGAGGGACCTGATCAGGAAGCTTCTGGAGAAGGATCCGAAGCAGAGGATCGGGGTGGAGGAGATCAAGGGCCACGATTTCTTCAGGGGAATTGATTGGGAGTCAGTTTTGAAGATCTCAAGGCCGCCATATATTCCGGAGAATGTTGTTTTTGATGACGAGGACAAGGAAGAAATAACGGATATTGATGTGGAATCGGTTGTCCAAGGAATATTCGGTGATTGCGTTGAAGGAGAAAAGCAGAAAACCGATCCTCAGCGTAACGTCGACGGTGATCAGGCGGCAACTGTAAATACCAAGGCCTGCAAAATAGGTGTACCAAGTCACCACCCCACTCAAGTAGATAAATTCCTCGTATTTTAACAATCTTTGCTATTAAATATTCTTCTTTTTTTTTATTTTAACTATATTAAAATAATAATAATTGTTATTATTTTGTTTATTATATACATAAGGGTATATATACGACACGAAATGTGATTGGAAGATATTAGAAGAAATTACTAATAGACTTGGTTAATAATAACTATCCTTTTTTTTTTTTTCATTTCATATTTGTTTATTGTACCTATGTTTTTTTTTTCCTTGTCACTCTCTTTTTTGTTTGGGGGTTTGATCCATTTTTTGGGAAGTTTGTTTTACCGATTCGAACAAAAAAGTAATAGTTTAATCGGTTTTGTTGCGCGTATTTTCAATCAAAGCAAATATATTTGCAGAACTAATACTAGAACTTCTATGGACTTGAGAGCATAACAAAGACACGAAAAAGTGGTATTAACAGAATTATAGGCAAGCTTATCGTGGTGATTGATAACTTGAGCTTTGGAGAATGGTCATTGAGATCTACACAACTCATGGAATTTGTTTTTTTGAACCCACAATAAACGGATAACAAACTTTGCGCATGATCCTACTAGCCTAAAGAAAATTATGAATAAATTGCAGTTGGCAGCCCCGAAATTGAATTATGAAGCCTCAAATTTTAGCTATTATGGATCACTTCCACTAGTTTGCCACCACCTATCAATACGCATATATAACTTCTATATATGCTGATACTTTGGTCGATTTTCGTTGTTTCACCGACGATTGCAGGAATACCTAACTAGATGATATAATTTATAATTCATTAACAGGTGTGTATATACACACACGGAGAGACGGAACCTGAAAAATTAGTAAGTTGATCCGAAGTGTGACCAAACTAATAAAATGAGAAGCGAAATTGATTTTAAAAAAGGTAATATAAATTTTATAAAATTTCACATATAATATTATAATAAGAAAAAAAAGTGTTTAGGGAGGGTGGTCACCAACCCTTTTGTCTTTAGGTGACTTCGTTCATGTATACACAAATACATACACACATACATATATACACACACACATATGTATAATAATTGGCTGGAAGTACTGCACTGTCGTTGTAGAGGTTCCATGGTTAGACCCTCTTCTTGATGGAGAAACAAACTGTAAGATAGATCTACGTATGGACCGTTTGACCTTACATGAAACGTGACATTGATGACATAATTCAAGCTGTGTTTTGGAAGTTGACAGTAGATTTATTTGATCCAATAATCTATTGACCATTCAGCTCATAAAATAAGCTACTTTCATATACATTCTTACGTACACACGCACTCATTGATTGATTAAATTATGGCACCTGAACAGGAATTTTCAAGATGAAAAAAAAAAAAGTCTTGAATTTCTAGAAGGAAAGCTTTGACGAATTCTTTCTTGTTGCCCAAACATTTTTTTGTGTCCAAGTATTGAAACAAATGAAACGCTTTTGTTGACTCGTATTCGTATCCTGATATATCAGATTCCGGTTACATTCAGTTTCACACCATTCACTTTAGAAACAAAAAATAAAAATAGTAAAGGATGGTTAGGGTGGTTGCTCATGTGCATAAATAGTTAGACTAGAAGTTTGTGATGGCAAAGTGGTGGAAAATTTATCCAAAAAAAAGAAAAAAAGTAGAGAAAATTTGAGAGGAAATATAGAAACGTGTATTGTTTAGCAGGAGAGACGAGAGAGAGAGAGAGAGAGAGAGGGAATTTGTCACGAATAGTCTCTCTGAAAATGGAAAGATTCAGCAAAGAGAAGTTATCACACTTGCAATAAAATATATATAGTTGTTTTTCTTTCTTTTTTTAACCTCATTTTTCAAATTAAATAATATTAATAAATAAGTAAAATGGAAACTAACAACTAACTCATTTTCTCCCCTCCATTTATACAAAACAACCGAAGGAAAAATCATTTTCCTTTCTATTATTTTCAATTTCTATCTCGTTACTTTTTTCTTTCCCTCCAATCTATTATAGCGTGAGATATAACAAGGGAAAAATAGACCCGGGGGCTGTTGCTTATGCGTGTAATTTCTACAACTATTACTATTATTATTACTGTTGTTGTTGTTGTTCTTGTTATTTGCTTGAAACAGAATACAACAATGAGTTGTTTGGATGCAAAATATTTACGACATTTACATGTTGGAATTAAATCCAATTATGAGCAAATATATAAATAAATAGGTATTGTAGGATATTAGATAAGGTTAGCCCAATTAAAATAATCAATTTAGGTTTTGAGCTTTTAAAGTATCATTAAATGTGGGCCTCGTATGTTTGAAGACTAAAAATATAATTACTGATTTTATGATGAACTAAATTAATAATTAAAGATAACTGACAAAATTTACAGTTATAAAAGGATTGTGGCCTCTAGTTAGTACGTACATTTTCTTTTGGCCACCAATCTATAGAAAAATTACAAAGACACACTCTAAAGTAAAACTTATGTACCAGACTTGAAGAACCTTAACCTGTAGATTCAAGAATCAAATTCTATTATTGGATTCAGAATAGTTTCCGTGTTTTGTTAATTCTCTCGGTATTTTGATATGAATGATATTGCTTGATGATGATTTTCATCATAAAATTATGTTATAACATTACATGCCTTCTCCCTATCCAATCAGTGCATTACCTTAAGCAAATAAATTAAAAAACTTTGCTTGGTAGTAATTTCAAAATAGGTGAAAATAGCTTTGTTTTACAAAATGAGAATTTTTTAAAAAATTATACTGATAGTGTTTTTGAAATTTTTACCTCAAAAAGCATGAAAAACATTTTCAAAAATTCTTAAAAACAAAAAAAAAAAGAGATATTGTCTATCATGTTGGCTCTAAAGTTTTCATATATTTTTAGCTTCTTTTTCACGGTGTCTATGAAACTTGGATTGAAAATAATTAGAGGGTAACGCATTCATTCTCAAAAAATTCTTTTCAACCCTTTCAAGCTACAGCCGTGCCCTCATGAGCCCACCATGTGAGATACGGGTCTCACATGATAGTGTTTTATATGATGGGACTCATCTTTTGTGAAAGGCTTAGGTCTCAACCTGATGGGGTTAAATAGAACTACCAGACAATAATTTCTCAGCATTTATACAAGGTATTTTCTTTTGCTGCAAATAATCCACGTGGATATTATCATAATAATCCCATTTTCAAGCGCAGTAACTTATGGCTCCTACAGAAAGCTAATCTGTCACCTCAAAAAAAAAAAAAAAAACCTAATTTGTCAAGGATGTGACATCAAGCTATAATTCCTGTTGAACGAATAATATGGCCAAATGGGACCTCATGGGTCTTGCGGCCTGCAAAAGGCAGACTCGTGGTGGCACGGTTTGCTTGTTCACAACCAACATTTCAAGCTAGTGATTGCTTCCAGCCCTCCCTCATTTTCTTCTCAGGAGAAAAAAGTGTCGTCACATCTGATCCCGTCAATGTTCCTTTATATGTTGTAGAAAATTGATGGGTTGTTTGATATCTCAAAATCTAACTCATTAATAGTATAAAATTTTTAACAATTATATTAAAAAATAAAAAGTTATTATATATTATAAATCTCTCATATGCTATAGTTTTTAAATCAACATTTTTAATTCTAACTATTCTCTCAAACACCATCTCAAAGACTTTATCAATAGAGCAGAAACGACCTGACCAATTTTACTTTAAAGAATAGATTGAGTCCATTAAGCAGGCAAAAATTTTAAAATAGAGCTCTAAAATATTGAACCATAAACCTACTCTAATGGGAGGAAAATAAAAAGTCAACCTTATCTATGGCATCCACCCATTGATGGTTATTACTAGTGTATTTGTTTAAGTATTTTGAGTATTCATTTTGGTTTTCAATCTATTGGAAATGTTATTGAAGTATATGTATGAGATAATTAGGTGATATGCCTTAATATTCATGTCTTCAAATTTATGTCATAATTTTTATGCGATTTACATTTTTCTTACGTTTTGTCAATCTTGGTTAGTTCATTTACACTACATAAATAAAAAGCTTCAATATTCATGACATAAATTCAAAGTTAAGGTTTTCTTTTAATTATTTACTTTTTTGGCATTCATTGAAAATTCTCTGCAACTATTACTGAGTATTACATCTAGAACCACAAGAGCTGTAAGCTTTACTTGATTGGTAAGGAAGTTTTCTTAGCAAAAAAAAAAAAAAAAGGTAAGGAAGAGAATAGAATTTATGGTCAATTAATAGGGTGTTTAATTACTTTAGTTCCAACTTATCAGTTTCAACTCAAACAATATAAAACTCTTATATGCTATAATACTTCATTCTAACTCTAAGTTTCAACCTATTTTGCAAACATCCTATAAAACAATATCTATGGGGCTGAAAAAGACGCCAGATGCGAGCAAATGTGGGTGATTGGCTTTCTTCTTGATAATGATGGGCCACGTTTTCAGATTTTAAGCTCATGTGTTTAGTGCCCTGCAAATAGAGCTACTTAACAGGAAAACATAAATAATAATAATAATAATAATAATAATAATAATAAATAATAAGAAAATTGCAAACACGACACGGAGTGTTGGGCCTGTTTTGTTGCAGGGATGATAAAAATTATGGAAGGGAAAAAAATAAAAATAAATAAAAAAATATACCCTACTTATAAGACACACAGTTGTAACGTCAAATCCAATCCTAATTTTCCTAGAAAAATGTACTGCCCTGCCTTCTCAATTTCTTCTAAGTATCTCTTAAACTTTTTCAATTTTTACATTGTGGTCTTTAATATTTTTTTTTGTGGCAATTGAGTCCATAAACTTAATAACATGTGACAATTAAGTCCTAATCATAAATTTTCTTCAAAATTAGGATGGAAACGATCATGTGAGACATACATGATCCATTTAGAACATCTATACACCTCGTTATTCAATTTTATGTCCAAAAAAGAAAAAAAAACCAAAATAAATTATTAATTGTTAATGATATTTTCAACAATTTTGTTGATTTAATTGTAATTCTCTAGATTTCGTCCCTTCCCTTCTAAATAGGTCATGTGCGTCTCACGTGATCATTTTTTATCTTAATTTTGACAAACGTTAATGATTAGGGACTTAATTGCAATACTTGGCTAAGTTTAAAGACTTAATTGCTGCAAAAAAAAAAAAAAATTTAAGAACCACATTGTAAAAAAAAAAGCCCTAAAGTTTAAGGAGTAAATACGCCAAAAACCTTTTTTTTCCCCTCGCAGGGCTAATGAAGAGACGCGGTTTAGATCTCGGTTAGAAATATGCCTTTCACTTTCACGATCAATCAGGTTTCTACCACTGCCTACGAGATTTCAAATTCTAGTTTTGATCTACGCAACCAAAAACCTGCCTGATAAAAATTCAGTGGTTCCTAATTGTGTTGTACAAATTCTACTAGTAGCATGATGAAATGAAGACTAAATCGTTTGTTTGATGCGACGGACAACGAATGCACGAGGATCCGGAGTCAATAGCCGATTCGCTTGTCATCAACTATTGGACCAACCATAATAATTCCCCTCATAAAGTGGATCTCGTGTGTGGCCCAAGCACCATCCATAGTCTGCAACAACCACAAGTCTTGACTTTTTCACTGATTGCTTTAAGCAAATTTCCAGTACTCTTTGCTCTAGGACTCTCACATTGGACTTTAACCAACCCCACTTGTGATAAATAATTGTTGTCAATTTACGCGATCAAATTCTTTGATTTTGATGTTGAATGTTGCTGTAATTGTTAGAAATTATTACTTTAATTCCGTATATCTTTGATATTTTTGAAACTACCCCCACTATAAAGATAGATGTTTCCTTGTAAAGTACGATGCAACATTTTATGTCAAGCGATTCATTAATTATATGATGTTTGACAAACTCGCGTTATACAATGTAATGTTGGGGATTATTAATGTAGGTTTGATCACGTTAATCCATAGAGACGTTATACAGTATGGTGTTTGGAATTATTAACGTGGGTTTGATCAGTTCAAACCATATAGACAGGCAAACTTTCCCAACCAACTGTTTGAACTATTCTTTATACTAAAAACAATTTCCCTCTTCTTTTTCTTTAATAAACCATAGTTTTCTAAACACCAACACCATTTCACGCTTTAAAATTAATGTGATATTTTATTTTCATTTTAATCACCAAAATCACTGTTTAAAAAACTCTTGGTTTAAACCATAACATTCTAAAACCACACACCAAAAAAACCCTAAATCTCAAGCATAACTAGTTTGATATGGCGATCAACAATACCAACTCCCAAGTTTGAAAGTACAAAAGACAAAACTCTTCTGTTGGATCTAACGAATTGCGTTTTGCAAAGGAAACTTGAAATAGTGCGAAATAAATTCAATTAAGTCCATTGCAAGACATTTTGGCCAAATAAATTCAGATAGTTTAAGAAATTTGGTTTCACTCGGAAACGTCATATGAAGGCTTTTCCCAGAAATGAACATATAATCGACGACTTTCATGCCTTAAGCATTCTCAAAACTTTACCACAAACCATATATATAAATGATTTAATTAAGGTTTAAAAAATCAGAATAATTTACCCGGACTACTTCAAAATTGTTCAGTTGGATTCAGAACCACCCACCAAAAAATGTTACCCTTTTCAACTGTGGGTCCCTCAAGATGACTTTCTAACCAACAATATCTTGAACGAGAGATAAAAATATAAATATTACTTGAAAGATGGTTGAGAAGTACAGAAGTCCAGATAGTAGACCACTTAATTCAAAACAGAAAGAAAACTAATGAATAAAAGTCTCCCAAAATGCTGAAACTGCCTAATAATAGGAACTCACCAAGCAAATAAACAAAAAGAAAAATTAGCATGAATGCTCACTCGTCCTCCTGGCTACGCAACCTGGCCAGTTTGTTGGTAACAACAATATCCAACTGTGCAGCTCGCTCGACAATCTCCTTTCGCTTCTTAGTTGAGACATTGCGAGCTATCTCAGCACAGTAAGTCCTGAAATAATGTAAAAAACCAAGATGGATTGGTGAAAAGTTCAAAGAGTCACGGACGAATGAGAAACGTCTAACATCATACTTTATATGAAATGTTTACCTGTTGTGCATCATCAGAACTTCAAGCTCCTTGACATTGTGCACGACAAACTTCTTAAACCCGTTGGGGAGGTAGTGGCGGGTCTTCTTGTCTGAGCCATAACCAATGTTGGGCATCAAAGTACATCCTTTGAACTTTCTCCTCACACGGGAATCAATACCCTTGGGCCTTCTCCAGCTAGGCTGTATCAGAAAAGAACATGATGTTCAGTATAAATTGACTTGCAAGTCACAACATAGAAGAGAAATTGTGAACTATAAAAGGCAAAACCATGGCAAGCATCTAAAATAAT